>QRFJ01005180.1:105373-152225 GCA_006176705.1 Cocos nucifera
CGACTCTATTCACCAAACAATCTCCTGTAGGTGAGCCAACATTTGGCGAGCAGTCCCGATATCTTCATGTTGGCGCTGGAGCTCATCAGACATCGAGCCCAACATGTAGTATCTGGCCTTATTGTCTTCGTCAATCCATTTTTCCAGAGATGCTCTCTGTTCAGTGGATGGACGAGCTGGTAAGGTGGGAGGGTCCTGGTCCAAAACATGTGTTAACTTCTCTAACCCAAAATAATTTTGTAGTTCCTGAGCCAATCTTTATAATTGGGTCCAGTCAGTCTATGTGTGTCCAGGATACGTGCCAGTGGGTTGGACGCAGACATTTTCCTGTAGAGAGTCAAAGATTCTAGTTAGATACTGTAATTTTGACTTGACCAATTTGTTTAGGGATTTTATTTTTAAACAAATTAGCTCCCACTATTTTCTCGGATCCCTATACTCCCTCTGTAGAGATGCGAAAATCTCCATGATTAATGATTTCTAGTGGGTGGTGCGGTCTCACCAACTGACTCATCACCTCACCTAACAGTTATTGGTGATGGGTTAGCCAATGAGTGAACAACTCTTGTTCAATGATTCTCTAATCATGGTGCACCCAAACTTGGTCTCTAATTCATGAATCTCACCATATCCGAAATATTGATCCACTCCTTAGTTAAGTCAGACCCACCATTTGCATAGACTGGGTTCCTAATTGAGTCTCTCACCGTATCCGGAAATATTGAGCCCAACTCATCCTCCAGCCCATAGCATCCAATGCCTAATAGACATGGTTGCATCTTCCCGGTGCAACTGAGCCACTGTATCCAGCCGAGAACAATCAACCCCGGGAAGGGCCCGCACATCTACAATGGTGGAAGACCTCAGACTTAATCTTTTCTTAGGGAGAATTGATTCAGGTCTCATTAAACTAGACTTGGCATTAGTCATAACAATTATGACTAACCTAGTGGCATGGGTTAGCTCGGATTATTGACCACCTCAGATCAGAACTGTGTCAACAGATATGGCCAGGTAAGTGAGACCGGTGGAAGGAATATGCCATTAACTCGTACAAGAATGCATTCAGGTCGAGTAGCTTCCAATTAAAAACCAGTCGGTCGTCTGTGCCAAACTTACCTTAGACACCAAATTGTTGAGCCAGAACCAATTGGGTTAGCCTACAATCCAGACTCTAACCTCTGAGCCTAATTAGGTCTTGCTTGATCGTGACTCGATCTTGACCCAGACTTAATCCTATTAGGCTGGTCAATTTAAGCATTGTTGATCCCATCTAACCAACTCTTGATTCGGTTTGATCAACCGCTTAGACCTAATTGAGCTACCCAAGCCCGAAACCCAGTATTATGAATATGTCTTAGATCTAAAATTCTCAATTTTAGACCTAATTAATATTCCATAAACTTAATTCTTAATTAAGTTGGGTTCATAAACAAAATATGCACAATAAATCCTAGGGTTTCAGGATCTAGGGTTTTGCAGAAAGTAAGTTTTGGGTTTCTGATTAAGGACGAACAGCACAGCACCCCTACACATCATAAGAACACCCCATCGAATGGGAAGAGAGGGCCTTTAAACCCTTCTTCGTTCTTATGACCGGAACGGCCAAGAGGAACGCCTTAATCAGGAACATGTAATACTACAAAACAGTTATAGATCTATATCATATATCTCATATACAAATTTAGATCTAATCAAGGCATATTTTGCATACATCTCATGTATCAAATTCATGCATATTTTTAGATCTAAATTATCTCATAATAATCTAAAAAATTAGATTTAAATTGATCTAATCAAAATAAATTCTAATCTAGACAATTATGTAGAACTATTCTACAACTAGTCTAGTCATGCATCAATCATATCTCATATGATATTTAAAATTAAATAATTTTTATTTGCTATTTTTTAGATGTTATTATAACACTTATAATATCAAAAATAGTAAATAAAAGATCTAAAAATTATGATTTAATCAGATTAAATCAAAAAACATGCAAGAACTATTCTATAGAACTATTCTATTCTAGAACTAGTCATGCATATCTTCATAATTCTTAGATCCAAATCATTTAATTTTAATTTTTTTTCTGATTTCAGATCTGATCACATCTCATGTGACATCTGAAAATCACTTTATTTTCTAATTAAAATAAATTTAAAATTAGATCTAAATAATTTTTAGAACCATGGCTCTGATACCAGTTGAAGGGAAAATCCTGATTTTTCCCGGTCCAGGTTCGTTCAGATCTGATCAGATCAAGAGATATATTTCAAAAATTTTTTTTCTTTGATCTAATCAGATCTTGATATATTTTAGATCTAATTCTTATTATTTTAATAAATAAAATAAAATTAAGATAAATTAAATCAAATTTAATTTACCTGATTTGGGTAATCCTATTACCCTGTTGATGATCCTGTTTTGCAGCGGAAGGTTCTGGATCTTAGCCACGCAAGCGCCTGGCCTCTATCGGTATCCACTCAGGGTTGGATCTGGAGATCCTCTTCTTCTATATCACTTCTCCAGAGATCAGATCTGGATCTGATCTAGAGGATCTTCAAAACTCCTTTTGAAGATCAGCAGTCGTCCTTTGCAGCAGTGCAGCCTTCTAGCTTTCAGTCGCCTTTCTTTGATCTGGATCGCACCAACCAAGCTCCAAAACTCTTTTGGACGTGGAGAGGAGAGGGAGAAGGTTGGTTTGGCATGGAGGAAGAGGAGAGAGGCAGCCTTGAGCGTGGGGAATTGTGATTCCTTTCAATCACTCCAAAATTACACCTTGAGTTGGGCGTAGGGTCTTATTTATAGACTAACTATGATCCAACTCCTCTTCTTTCCAACCAATCACAACTCTTTGTGAAATCATATCTAAATCTGATTGGTGGGAATAGAGTCCCCTAGATTCCTCCTTAGAGGGCATCTAAGTCCAGTCAAAGTTGGTTCTTAGGAGAACTCTAATTGGAATCCAAAAAGGAGATGGAGTCCCTGTCCAACAGGGACTCCTAGGCGCCTCCAGCTAGGGCACACGCCAAGGGTGGCATGCACCCTTTTCCTTGCCAGGTTCTAGCAAGGGAACAGGCCCCCACTAGCTCTTCAATAGGTGCGTGACATGTGGTCAAAAGTCAAAGTGTCAGTGGTCAACATTTGACCAGTCAAAGGTAGACTTTTGACCAAAGTCAAAGAACAAGAAATGGCAGGTGATCAAAAATGGCAGGTAATGTCTTACAAAATAAGACAACCTTTTCTGACTTGGACAACCTCCAGTCAGACCATATGAAGGCCTCTGATTGAGCACAAACTCCTTTGGCTCAGTCAGGACAACTTATTTATGATAGTAAAAGAAGAACGTTAGGTTCAATCGAGTGCTAGCACGATTTCTTTGAACCTAATTGAATCTCATTCAAATCAATTGAACTGGATCAGTTCAATTGATGATCACCAGATTCAAACCCTTGTTTGTGTGACCCAGTTAGGTTCAGTTCTGTATGGTAATGGGATATGTCATGATCTCTATCATCGACATCATCGAAACTCCTTTCGATGGATCAGAACTCTTCTGATTCGAATAGCTAGAATGATCGATCATCTAAATCATTCTAATTGCTCCCAAAATCCACCAGTGACACCTAGCAGTATATGGTGGCAACCCATCAGAGCTGAATGCGAACCTCTTGGTGCAGCTACCTGTGTGATTAAGTTCTTCTATCTTGAGCCCCGATCAGATTAGGGTTAAGGTGAACTCGTCAAACCCTAGTCTCTGTCATATGATGTAATCATTCGATTCGAGTCCAATGTGAAAATCTAAATAGAAACTCTTTCTATTATTTCACTCTACCATGGCCATGGATTTCTGGACTTGATTCTCATGATCATCATAGGGCTACTCCTCTACCACCGAGGTAGATAGATTCCATCTTGATGCAATCCAGTTCCTACAATGAACATGCTATAGCCAACATACACCTCAGGGTTCCATATGGCTAGGAGATCGAGTAATGGTGTAGTCAAACTATAACACCCTCAAGGTGAACTGCCGATGCATCTCAGGTCAAAGAACCAGACACACTACTGCAGCATCGAGTCAGTCATTGACGAGAAGGTAGACTTCCTAATGACTACTCGAGGTGGTCACGCTCAGTGCCCTCGTTCTCTAACGAGTACCTGTACTCTCGCTCCTGGTGTCTCCACACCGTAGACTCAAGACTCATCTACTAAAGAGAAGCGATTGTACACCAACCTTTCGGATCAATCACCATCCTCGTGATGATCCTATGGTCGGGAGCATTTTATGAGTTAATAATGATTATTCATGTCTTAAATTTTCAACTCTTGAAAATATGAATTATCATTACCATTAACTCAAAGGATGTATCACAGACACTAAATACACATATGTGATAGAAAATAACCTATTTTATTGATATTAGTCAAAATTATAATTTTAGCCCTAGAAGTGTATTACAAGTGTCAGCCAATTCTGGCTTCTAGGGCACATATATCTAACATTATTCCATAATAAGAAATCACTTGTAATTTTATTTCTTTCATAAAGAATGTTACAATGGTCCTTAAGAAAATTAATTACATAGCCTTCTAATGCAAGGCAAGAAATAAAAATCAAATTCCTACTTGCTGCAGGCACATAATAACAGTCTTTTAACACTAAGTCTAAATTAGATGGTAGTCGACGAGGATATATTTTTATGATCACGATAGCTACTCTTGCTCCATTTTCAATGTGCAGGATTATCTCACCATCCCTCAACCTCCTGCTATCCTCAAGACCCTGCATGGAAGTGCACAAATAAGCACTAGTACCAGAGTCAAGCACCCAACTGAATGGAGAAGAAATCGTAAGGTTAGACTCAATAACGAGCATACCTCCAGAAGGACCTGCCTCCTTCTTCTTTAGGGTGGCCAGGTAAGTAGGGCAGTTCCACTTTTAGTGGCCATCATTGTTGTAATGGAAATACTTTTCTTTGTCAACGGCCTTCTTCTTCAGCTCTACCTTTTTCTTCTTTCCTCCTTCCACCTTCTACTTTTTCACAGACTTCTTCTTCTTTTCAAAAGACTTTCTCTTAGAAGAAGTCCATTCCATAGCAAGCACTGAGCCTTTAGAATCTTTAATGGAAAGCTTAGTGGTAACCTGCATGTTCATAAGTTCGGCCAAGAAATTTTGAAGTTTATGCATATGGTAGTTCATGATGAACTGCCCATATGCATCAGTCAAGGATTGTAGAATTATATCATTTTGTAGATCCAAGTCCAACTTTCACTCCGAGCTTCTCAAGCTCTTCCAAGTCCTTGATCATCATTAGACAATGATCTTGGACTGACTGCCCAACATGCATCTTAGCCTTGAAATATCGTTTAGTGACTTGATACTTGGCTTCATGACTCTGTTCACCAAACATCTCTTATAGGTGAGCCAACATTTGACAAGCAGTCCTGATATCTTCATGTTGGCTCTAATGTTCATCAGACAGCAAGCCCAACATGCAGTATCTGGCCTTGTTATCTTCATCTGTCCACTTATCTAGAGATGCTCTCCATTTAGCGGATGGATGGATTGGTAAGGTAGGAGGATCCTAGTCCAATACATGAGTTAACTTCTTGGAACCCAAAATGATTTTGAAGTTCTCGAGCCAATCCTTGTAATTTGGTTCGATCAGTCTATGGGTGTTCAGGATTCGTGCTAATGGATTGGATGCAGATATTTTTTCATAGAAAATCAAAGTTTCTAGTTAGATATTGAAATTAAGACTTAACCAATTTATTTAAAAATTTTATTTTTAAATAAATTAGCTCTCACTATTTTCTTGGATCCCTACATTTTCTCTATAGAGATGCAAAAATCTCTATAATTAATGATTTCTAGTGGGTGGTGCGGTCCCACCAACTGACCCATCACCTCACCTAACAGTTATTGATGATGGGTTAGCCAATGAGTGAACAACTCTTGTTCAATGATTCTCTAATCATGGTGCACCCAAACTTGGTCTCTAATTCGTGAATCTCACCATGCTCGAAATATTGATCCATCCTTAGTTAAGTCAGACCCACCATTTGCACAGATTGGATTTCTAATTGAGTCTCTCACCGTATCCAAAATATTGAGCCCAATTCATCCTCCAGCCCATAGCATCCAATGCCTAATAGACATAGTTGCATCTTCTCGATGTAACTAAGCCACTGTAACCAGTCAAGAATAATCAACCCCGGGAAGGGCCCACACATCTACAATGGTGGAAGATCTTAGACTTAATCTTTTCTTAGGAGATTTGATTTAGGTCTCATTAAACTAGACTTGACATAGTCATAACCATTATGACTAACCTAGTGGCATGGGTTAGCTCGGATTATTGACCACCTTAGATCAGAACTGAGCCAACAAACATGGCCAGATAAGTGAGATCGATGGAAGGGATATGCCATTAACTCGATAAGAATGCATTCGAGTTGAGTAGCTCCTAATTAAAAATTAGTCGATCGTATCTGCCAAACTTACCTTAGACACCAAATTGTTGAGCCAGAACCAATCGGGTTAGCCTACAATCCAGACTCTAACCACTGAGCCTAATTAGGTCTTAGCTTGATCGATCACTTCATGTGACTCGATCTTGACCCAGACTTAATCCTATTAGGCTGGTCAATTTAAGCACTTGTTGATCCCATCTAACCAACTCTTGATTCGGTTTGATCAACCACTTAAACCTAATTGAGCTACCCAAGCCCGAACCAATATTATGAATATGTTTTAGATCTAAAATTCTCAATTTTAGATCTAATTAATATTTCATAATCTTAATTCTTAATTAAGTTTAGGGTTCATAAACAAAACATGTAAATAAAATCCTACGATTTCAGGATCTAGGATTTTGCAGAAAGTAAGTTTTTGATTTCTGATTAAGGACGAACGTGCAGCACCCCTACACATCATAAGAACACCCCATCGAATGGGAGGTGAGGACATTTAAATCCTACTTTGTTCTTATGATCGGACGGTCAAAGGAAACACCTTAATCAGAAATATAAATCTACAAAACTAGTTAGATCTACATCATATATCTCATATATAAAATTTGATCTAACTTAATATATGTTTTGTATACATCTCATGTATCATACATGCATATTTTTTAGATCCAAATTATCTCATAGTTATCTACAAAATCAAATTTAAATTGATCACATCAAAATAAATTCTAATCTAGACAACTATGTAGAACTATTGCATAACTAGTCTAGACATGCAATCATCATATCTCATATGATCTAAAAATTAAATAATTTTATTTTTTATTTTTTAGATCTTATTATAATACCTATAATCATTAGAAAATAACAAATAAATAGATCTATAATTAAAATTTAATCAAAATAAATCATGATCATGTAGGACTACGTATAGAACCGTTCTATTTTACAACTAGTCATGCATATTATAGATCTTAGATCTATATTATTTAATTTTAATTTTTCTAATTTTAGATCTAATCATATCTCATGTGATATCTAAAATTATCTAACTTTTAGATCAAAATAAATTAAAAATTATATCTAAATAATTTTTATTGAACCTGGCTCTGATACCAGTTGAAGGAAAAATCCTGATTTTCTAGATCAGATTTGTTCAGATCTGATCAGATCAAGAGAGATATTTCAAAAAAAATTTTTAAGCATATATATCAGATCTAAGATATTTTAGATCTAATTTTATAGATCTAAAAAATAAAAATAAAAGAAAAATTATATCTGATTTAATTATACCTTGATTTGGGTAATCCGATTACCCTTTGATGATTCTGCTGATTGCCTAAGGTTCTAGATCTAGCCATGCAAGTGCATGGCCTCTACCGGTATCCACTTGGGCTAGATCTAGAGATCTTCTCCTTCTTTATTATCTCTCTAAAAATTAGATCTGGATATGATTTGGAGGATTTTCAAAACTCCTTCTGAAGATCAACAGTCGTCTCTACAGCAGTACTGCCTTCTTCCTTTCTCGTCAGCCTTTTCTTGCCTGGATCGGACCAAACTGAAGTCCAACATCCCTTGGGCATGGAGAGGAGAGAGAGGGTCAGAATAAGGCATGGAGGAGGGAGAGGGGCATGGGCTAAAAGGAACTCTTTTTTAGTTGGGCGTAGATAGGATTTATTTATAGACCCTGCTGCGCCATACAGTGCTGCATCATCCCAGCCAATCACATTGCTTCATGCAATCAGATCTAAATCTGAGTGATGGAATAATATCATCTGATCCAATCAAATGAGAGCCCCATAAATTTTTCCCTAGATGGCACCTAATATTGGTCAAAGTCTATAGGTAAGGGTCACCTAAGTTGAATCCAAGAAGCAACCTGGAGTTCCATCTATATGGAACTCTAGGCATACCTATCATGGGCGCACGCCATCCTAGGTGTGCACCCCCTCCTTTCCAAATTCTAGTGAGAAGACAAGCCCCTATCTACTCTCCAATAAGTGCATGACATATGGGCAGATGTCCAAGGGTCAAAGGTAAACGTTTGACCAAAGTCAAAGGATAAGAATTAACAGGTGATGAAAAATGGTAGGTATTATCTCAAATTTATCTCATAAATTAAAACAACCCTTTTCTAACTTGAACAAACTTTAGTTAGATCAAGTAAAGGTACCTGAGTGAGCACAAGCATATTTGGCTCAGTCGAGATAACTTTTAATGATAGTAAAAGAAGAACGTTAGGTTCAATCGTGTGCTAGTATGATTTCCTTGAACCTAATTGAATCTAATTCAAATCAATTGAACTGGATTAGTCCAATTGATGATATCCAGATCCAAACCCTTATTTGTGTGACCCAGTTAGGTTCAGTTCTATATGGTAATGGGATATATCATGATCTCCATCATTGACATCATCGAAACTTCTTTCGATGGATCAAAACTCTTCTGATTCGATCAACTAGAATGATCGATCATCTAAATCATTCTAATTGCTCCCAAAATCCATCAGCAGCCTAGCAGTATATGGTGGCAATCCATCAAAACTAAAAATGAATCTCTTGGTGCAGCTACTTGTGTGATTAAGTTCTTCTATCTTGAGCCTTGATCAGATTAGGGTTAAGGTGAACTCGTCAAACCCTAATTTCTATCATATGATTTAATCATTCGATTCAAGTCCAATGTGAAAACCTTAATAGAAACTCTTTCTATTATTTCACTCTCTACTATGGCCATGGGCTTATGGACTTGATTCTCATGATCATCATAGGGCTGCTCCTCATCCATCGAGGTAGATAGATTCCCTCTTGGTGCAATCCAATTCCTACAATGAACATGCTATAGCCAACATACACCTCAGGGTTTCGAATGGCTAGGAGATCGAGTCATGGTGTAGTCAAACTATAACACCCTCAAGGTGAACTGTCGATGCACCTCAGGTCAAAGAATCAGACACACCACTGCAGCTTCGAGTCAGTCATCGATGAGAAGGTAGACTTCCTTATGACAACTCGAGGTGGTCATGCTCAGTGCCCTCATTCTCTAACGAGTACCTATACTCTTGCTCCGATGTCTCTACATCGTAGACTCAAGACTCATCTACTATACAGAAGCGATTGTACACTAACCTTTTGGATCAATCACCATCCTCATGATGATCCTACGGTCAGGAGCATTTTATGAGTTAATAAATGAAAATTTATATCTTAAATTTTTAACTCTTGAAAATATGAATTATCATTACCATTAACTCAAGGGATGTATCACAGACACTAAATATACATTTATGATAGAAAATAATCCATTTTATTATTTATAGTCAAAATTATAATTTTGCCCCTAGAAGTGTATTACAAGTGTCAGCCAATTTTGGCTTCTAGGACACACATATCTAATAAGAAGAAATCATACAAGGTGAAATCAGAAATCTGCACAAGGATTCCATGGTATGTCTCAAATCTATGTTGTTATTGCTTTGGTTTGGCCAGCCGAAAGCAGTGGGTTGAAGGTGGAGGTTGAGAGGATTAATGAAATAATTTTTTTTCTGGGGTGAAAGGATTTGGTGCATGATTTGCTGATCGATCTTGGTGGAAAGATTGGGATGTATGATGGTTATGTGGCAGGCAGAGAGCGTTGGAGTGCTGCAGTAGCGCTTCCCTAGAGATGTAGGGCTGAGAGAGGCTCTGCAATGCAATTATCGAAGGAGGTATCTCAACAGAGAGCATCAAGGTTCTCCAAGAAGATGGGCAGTGTAAGGCTATTAAAGAGAGATTTCCCAAAGGGTAATGATCGAAAAAAGGCTGAAGAAGTGACTATACGTCCTTCGATGTCTAGAAGGTGGGAAAGTAGTCAGAGATGTATTTAGTGGTTCGACCAGAGCATGGATTTGTGAAGCCTTGAGAGTGATGGAGATGAATGATCCATGGAGCTCTAGCAGGTTAGGGCTGGGCGACTGTAGGATGGCACAGAGATGAGTCAGTAAGCGCTGGAGTGCTGTAGGAGCACCTTCCTGGAGGCATGGGGCTGAGAGAGGCTCAGTGGTGCAGCAGTTGAGGAGTGTATCTCAGCAGAGAGTGTCAGTGGTATCTTAGAAAGATCAGGTGTAAATCTCAGGGAGAGCCAAGGGGTCTTAGGGAGTGCTAGGAGGTCTCAGGCAGTCGGAAGTATCATGGATTAGGTTTCTTCTACAGGGGCACCAGGGAGAGTCGCGGTTCAGGTGGAGGATTGTTCTTTGGGCGCAACTGAAGCGATGGCTGGTGTGGGGCAAAAGAGAAGGACTAGGATTGAATTTCCTAAGGTTCAGTCATTAGATACAAAAGAGTTGGATGAGCTCTTGAATTTTGGAGGTGCCCATGGGTTACGGAGGTATCCAAGATGGCTTCGAAGGGATCCACGGAGCACGGAGGGTTCGAAGGGACAGCGATGGTGTATGAGGTATAGCGGTAGGCCTAGTAGTGCAGCATCGAATGGTTGGCCTTGAGGGACTCGATGATAGAGTTGGCTTCTACGGCATCAGGTGGACTTTGGATATAGATGGAGCTCCGGAGAGGTGGCTTCACAATTGGAGAGGAATTTGATATGAGTTCAGAGCAGAGGGGTGTGGGAGGATCGATATCCTAGCACCAGCACTGAAGATGCACAGTTCTAGATGGAGCAGCATGTACAGGAGGACAGGCATAGTTCTGAGGAGACCATGTCAGAATTTGCAACTAGTGCCGGTACAGGAATGCTGTGGGTTCTCAAGGGAAGTCCAAGAAAAGTGATGCAGCTGCTAAGCAGAAGAGATCCTACAATTTTAGAATGGTACCAAGAAGTAAGCATAGGTCTTTAGCAGTGGAGGCGGTCATCCCAAAGGCCTCAAGGGTGCACAATAACTGAAGAGAATTGGTGCAGACGATGTTTGTATAGGTGCTGTCGAGTGCACAGGGACAGTGGGATCATGCAGAAGGTCATTGTCGAGGGATTCACCAAGGCTTGGGGCACCAAGGTGGATATTATGAGGATTTATGGTGCTCCCAAGTCTAGGGAGGCCACAGCAGGAGTCAGGGGTTGGCTTCAAAGATTTCAGGGGCTTGGTTGGTGCTTCAGAGATCTAAGATACAAGGTAAAGTAAGGAACTAAAGTCGGAGAATCAAGACTGCAGAAAGAAGATTTTCTATAGGTTAGCCGACTCAGTCCAAAACTAGATCGACTAAGTCTTAGAGCATAGGCAAAATAGAGAACTGTATATTCGAGACTGCTGGCATGGCACAGGACTGGGCAAGCTCAGTTTTAGATTGAGTCAATCCAGTGGAACATAGTCGGCTCAGTGCTGAGACTGAGTCGGCTCAGTGTGTGGGTAGAGTTATGCGAGGGTCTATTTTGGGCTAGGGTCTGGGTTGATCCTAGGGGTCTTAAGGTCTGATTTGAGAGGTCTTAAGGTGGCTAATTCATGTATGGGTTGGATCTAGATCTAGAGGATGAGAGCAAGGGAGATATGGGTGTACATGGGCTCGGTGAGTGCTTTCATGTATTGGGTTAGCTAGGGAGTTTTTTGATCGAGCCTAATGGCTATATATAAATACATAGGTTGTATTAGGGTTTCATATGCTGTGGAATACAGACCTTTTCTCCCTCAAGTCTCTTCTTCTCTTCTCTCTAGAGTTGCTGCCCTAGAGTTCTTGAAGAAGCCCTAGAGAAGGGGGGCGTCTCTCTTAAGCCCAAGGAGGGAGATGCCCCATCATAGATCCAAGTAGAGGATCGGTGGTTTGCTACCCATAGAGAATGTCATAGGTTCTTTTAGGTCCATGCTAAAGATCAGGAGCTTTCGCAACATGATATTGGTGCTTGTGATGTCAAGGATGATTGACATTTAAGTGATATCATGGGTCTACAATTTGGCATCAGAGCTAGGTGATGCCTGAAACATTGTGGACAACAATAGCTAACCTAATCACCATTCAGAGAGTGCAACTAAATCATCATATGATGAATGATAATTCTAATATCCTGATGAACACCAGGCATAAGGCACCTCCAATGTCCACTCAGACTATTGGACCTATTACCATCCACCTTAATGGGTGGCTATGATCTAGTTATCACCATAATCATTTCATTTTAAGAACCTAATAATTTTAGAGAATTTGATTAATTTGATTTAAGAGAAGAGAGATGAACGAGCTAATTATGATCCTTCTACTGACTTCACCAAGTCAGATTAAGGGAGATCATAGATAGCCTGGTCTGGGAGTACCTAAATTAGTCATACTAATTTACCTAGCTAACATGGGTTAGCTCAAATTGTCAAGTGATCTATTCAAAACATAACTTCACTGAGAGGGCTAAGTAAGTAAGATCGGTGGGAAGGATATGCCATTAACTCATCAAAGACCAAATCAGTATGAGTAGCTTCTAATTAAAGACCACCGATCATAAATTGCTAGACTTACCTTAGACACCAACTAATTAATTAGTTTTGATTGGATCAACCTAATAATTCAGGCAAGACCGCTTAGCCAAGAATCAAGTCCATTTGGTTCTCACTAAAGATATGGACTTGATCAACTATGACTATCGTAATTGATCTATAGAGACCTTGATCTAATCTAAGACAATATTTGATTAGATTTAGTCAATTCTCTAATTAAGTCCATTTTTTAATCTAACCTTAGGTCTAACCTAATTAATGGATCTAATTCACTATAACCCATTAACTCAAGTGTTATGATTTTGTCTTAGTATCTTCAATTCACAATCCTAGATCCTAAATAAATAACTCTTAATTCTTAATTAAATTTTAGGCTGAGAGTTAGGATTTGAAATTTCAAAAATAATTTTTATATTTATAAAATATTTTTATAATATGATTCTATCAACCAGTTGCATGTTTGATTCATAATAAATATGCAAATAAAACATACCATGAATCTACTTTAGATCTAATCTAAATATATTCATGATAATGAAATGAAAACATTTTCAATTCTAATCAACCATAAATCATCTTAGATCAAATTTAACATATTTTTTTATCATAAAATATGGATTAAATACTTTCAATTAAATTATAAAATTTCTTAGATCAAATCTAAAATATTATGATTAGGTTTCAGATTAGCATTTACTTGGACAATCTTTTTACGGTAAGGGATAAATCTTACAACAAGACAACCTTATAAGATTAGTCCATGCAATCTAAAACTTATTATTTTTAGATTTAAATAATTTTAAATTTAATTAATCATAAATCAACTTAGATCATATCTAACATATTTATGATTAAAATTTCAATTAGCACGAACTAGGACAACCTTTATATTGTAAGGGATAAACCTTATAGCAGCATAATCTTATAAGATCAGCTCGTACGATCTAAATATTTAATTTTAGATTTAATTTTAAATTATAATTTAGAATAAATCTAAATAATAGATCTAAAATATGCAAAAAAAATCATGTCAAAAAGATCTAGGCTTTGATACCAATTGAAGAAAAAATATAGGGTTTGCAAGATCTATTTTGAAACTTTTTCAAAATAAAGATGGCAAAAGCTATAGATTAATCATATTAATCTATAAAATAATACAAAAATCCCTAGATATAGGATCTAATGACATGATTCATGCATGCATATAAATCTAAAAATTAAATATAAAATAAAAACAAGGATGTTGATCATATCATGTATTTATTGTTTATCTTAATACTATGTGTACTTTAGACGTGCTTTGACAAACTATGCACACTTTATAAAATGTATACTTTATTATTTCTTTGGTGTTATTGGATTAACAAATGTTATTGTTGTTGGATGACTTGAAATCTATTATTAGATGGCTTGAAATTATTATGGTTATTATTGGATATATAGCAGGTATATATAAATAGCCGGTGTCAGATTAAAAATGGGAAAAAAATTAGAATCATGAATTAGCAATAGATTTATAATGCATTAGCAATGGATATTTGAAAATTATGCAATGGATTAAAAATGAAATTACAACAACATACAAAAAACTTTGGCAATGCAATAGAAATGGATTTGCAACGAAATAAAAAACATTTAGCAATGGAATAGATATGGAATTGCAATCGAATACTAAAATTTTAGCAATGGAATAGAAATGGATTTGCAACGAAAGACTAAAATAATAGCAACATCTTTACAATGGTATAGCAACTGACTAATAATAAAGTTTAAAAATTTAACAATAGATTAGCAACGACCTTGCAATGAAACTGCAATGGTAATTATTTGGTTGACAAACTTGTTACTCAAAAATTGGCAACAAAATTATTCAGTTGCTATTCCATTGCTAAAAAATTTTAACAATGGAATAGCAATGGAAATGAGTTTTGTTGCTAATTAGCTATGAGGTTTTTAACAATGCAAGTAATCAATTGCTAATTTGTTGCTAATCCATAGCTAAACCTTTTAGCAATGGATTAGCAATGGATTTTGTCCGTTGCTAAATTAACTTTTTCTAGTAGTGAGATCATATCTCTTTTATCTTTTTGCAAGTTGGGATCTTCACTTGCTGATCTAAGGGTGAGATTGTTGCTTTAAGCCACATACACATCTAGCCTCTAGATGAAGTCCACACGAAACCTTGATCTTGATTTGAAGTCCAGTAACTGAAAATCAACACAATGTGCTAGCACTATGCTAAACCTTCTTTGATGGTTGATGGCGAACCTACTTCTTTGAACAACTTGGATTATCCAAGAACTAAAGGAGGAGAAGGTAGGATCTGAGAGAGGTCCTCTTCTTCATCTTTTCCTCTAAAAAAGAAGTGGACGAAGATCTAATAATAAAACCCTAGAGAAAGACCCTTCTTCTTTATTCCTTTTTCTCACCTAGACACCACAACTTGTGTCTTTACAAAGTCACACACCCAAGACCCCTTTGACCCCAAGGTTCCCACACCCAAACCCTCTCTCTTAGGTCTATTCTTTGTAGAAAAATCAGACCCTTACCCCTCTTAAATAGAGAGATATGAGAGAGTCTCTGTCTAGGTCAAATACCTAGATAGGAATGTCCAAACTAGACAAGGATTGAGGCACCCAACTCTTGGGCACCTCCTCCCTATTTGGTAGTGTGGATTCCTTATAAGTGGCAGACAATCCTTTCTCTTTCTCCCATAAAAAATTCAGGAGAAAATCAAATATATTGGCACCACAAGAGGATAAGGAAAGTTATGTTGTCAAACTCTATCAAATAGTCCTAGGTAAAAATAATTTGTTTGTTTTGACCTAATCCACAACTAATTTCCTTCTAGGAATCATAGAGGGCATAGGGGCATGTGAACACTCCCTGGGCATGAGTGGTTCCATGCAAAAAAATCAAGGAAAGGGGTGTGGGACTCTAGGTGGCACAAGGAGAGAGAGACCCAGTCAGATTAGGACTCTACGTTTTGACTTGGTCCAACTAATTTTTGAACCCAATTATATTAAAACTTATGCAACCCAATTAAGGATGATCTTAGTTCAACTAAGAGTCCAAAAATTATATTAAATTAAATTTAAATTTGATTTAATTTATAATCAAATTAGAAACTAGGTATGCAAGTCCTAATTAAGCAAGAACTTGTTCTCCCTTGCAATTAGCTTATCCAATAAACCAATTAGACTTAATCTAATCAAGCCCAAACCAAATCTAATTGAATCTTATTCAATTAGACTCAATCTTATCCCTTAAGCTCAATTAGATTGAGCTAATTAGCAATCCAATTTCTAATCAATCCTCCTGCAACATTTGCACGAGGTCAAATATCAATCGTATTGATTGTTTGATGTTATACCGATTCTTAATCATTGATCAACTAGCCAATTAGATTGAGACCTCTAAAATATATGACCCCATAGGTTCAAACCTAAGCTAATAACGTAGGAATAAATTTCTATATCAATTAAAGTGACAATCTAGCAATGGTACTCGATGATCAGATAGGTTGAATGTATAAAGCAACACTCTTATAACTCATGTGGATATGGCTTTCGTATAATTCATACCCTTAAGCATAAATGCTTATAGGATGACTCAGGATTTAACTATCAATCTTGAATAGATCATCTATATTATATTTCAAAATACCAAATCCATCATATGGATTATTCTGGCCAAGATTTTGCTAAATTAAAATACAATAATGCATTATCTCCAAACTCTTGGAGTGGTCAATCCCATCTTGATTAATCACTAACTTTACAAGTACTTGACTATGCCCAAAAATTTTCTATCACTGAATTAAAAATTTAGGTAGTTCGGCACCAAACACAGTGAGTTGCTTTCAAGCTGCTCTCAAGTATAAGGGACACTTATACCCATATCCCATCAGAGCAATTCTTGATAGCAAAATGCTTTGAAGTTGGTCATGTTCAGTGATGATGTACCCCTACATCTTATCTATTTGCCATATCGATGTCTCCATACTCCTTGGTTAAGAGGACAACCAATCTATATGGCATTCAATGATCTATACTCAATAAACATTATCGTCCTAATTAACAACACATCATTTAATTGCAAATAAATTTAAGGACTAATCGATAAATCCTCTTTTTATTGAATCTAAATAATCCTAAGGAGTTCATCACAATAGTAGAGTTCATTAGAAAATATTCATTTATGATGAAAAATATTAGAATAAAATTTTATTTATTAATAAATTATTTATATTTATAAAGATAATACAACTATCAACAAGCTAATGATTGACTTTGGAATACATTTGCCAACAAGACTAACCTTAGACACCATCCAATTAATCAGTTTTGATTTGGTACACCTATTAATTTGGCTCGATCACTAAGCCACAATCAAGATCCATTTGGTAGAAATATGGACTTGATCAACTACAACTATCGAGAATTGATCAAGAGAAGAATTGACCTAATCTAAATTAACAATTAATTAGATTTGATTAATTGCTTAGTCCATTATCCATATAATTTCTATCCCTAGGTCTAACCTAGTTAATGGATCCTGATCTAAGCTAACCCATAATCCCAAAGTTTACGAATATGGCCTTTAGATCTTTGATTCTCCAATCTAGATCTCTTGGTTTTATAACATAATTCTCAATTAAGTTTATGAACATTCAAACATTTTTAATTTATAAAATAATTTTACATAAATTTTTATGCAAAAATATTTTTTTCTAAAATTAGGGTCGACCCCTCCCTAACAAGAGTCAACTCCTACCAGCAAGTTGACCCATAAGTCAACCTCTCTGACAAAACAGAAAGCTAAAAAATTCTACCTGCAGTAATCGAGTCGACCCTAGTAGAAAAGAGTCAATCTTTTAGGGCTAGAGGTTAACTCAAAAAGGATAGGAGTTGATTTGAGTCAACCCCTACAGGCATGCCAGTAACTATTATAGAGTGCATAAACCTTAATAAAATCAATCATAAATCAATTTTAGATATCATCTAAACTTATTTATGATTCCAAATTTTATTCTTAATGATTAGATTCATCTTTTCATGCAACTTTTGTATCAAATACAACAATCCTAGGGTTTCATAAATCTAGGATTTTGTAGAAAAATAAGTTTTGATCCTTTCACGCATCTTCTTCTTGAAAAATCATAGTGGCACCTCCTACATGCCATAAGAGATCCCTATCAAATAGGTTAAGAGGGCCATGAAGCCCTTCTTTCTCTTATGATCGAATGGCTTGGTGATTTACCCAATCCAAGTACTAAGTTATAAGAAAATAAACTAATTTAATCACTTTCAGATTTGAATAAAAATTTAGATCATATCTACATCAGATCATATATGAAGGGAGAAATCCTATTTTTCTGGGTCAGGTTCGTTCAGATCTGATTGGATCAAGAGGGATATTTCAAAAATTTTTCTCTAAGATCCTAATCAGATCTGAGACTCTTCAGATCTGATCTTATTGATTTAATAAAAAAATTAAATTAAATTAAATCTAATTTAATCATACCTTTGTTATGGGTAATCTATTATCTTGTGATGATCCCGATGTTTACCTGAGGTTCTAGATGTAGCCACGCAAGCATCTGGCCTCTACCGATATCCACTCGAGCAAGATTTGGAGATCTTCTCCTTCTCAATCTATCCTCTAAAAATTAGATCTGGATCTGATCTTGAAGGTCTTCAAAATGGCTTTTGAAGATCAGCCATTGTCTCTTGCAGCAGTGCTGCCTTCTTCCTTTCTTGTCGCCTTGCACTTGCTTGGATCGCACCTAACTTGTGCCCAAATCCTCTTGGGTGTGGAGAGGAGAGAGAGAACTAGAGGGTGGCATGGAGAAGGAGGGAGAGGGGCTATGTGGCATGGGCTAAGGTAGAAACTCTCTCAATCTAGGCACAGATAGGGTTTTTAGAGACCCTGCTGTGCCATGCAGTGCCACATCAGCCCGACCAATTATGGCCCTTTGTGCAATCAGATCTAAATCTGATTGCTGGAATAACATCATCTGATCTAATTAAATTAGAGTCCCTTAAAACTCTCCTTAGATAGCACCAACACTGGGTCAAATAGGACTCCTTGGCGCTATCTAGGTTGATTCTCTGAAGCAACCGGAGTTCCATCTGTATGGGACTCCATTCCTTATCCACATGGGGTGCATGCCTCCCTAGGCATGCACCCTTTATCTGTCTACCTTTTAGCAGGGGGACAAGGGTCAAAGTTTTCTCCTATGGGTGCATGACATATGGGCAGATGTCTAAGTTTCAAAGGTCAACATTTGACCAAAGTCCAAAGACAAGATTTAGTACGTGATGGAAAATGGCAGGTATTGTCTTAAATTTATCTCATAAATTAAGATAACCCTTTTCTAACTTGGACAAGCTTTAGTCAGACCAAGTAAAGATTTTTGAGTGAGCCCAAACATATTTGGCTCAGTCGAGACAAGCTTTAATGATTGTTAAAGGAGAATATTAGGCTCAATCATGTGCTAGCATGATTTTCTTGAACCTAATTGAATCTTATTCAAATCAATTGAACTGGGTTAGTCCAATTGATGATATCTAGATCCAAACCCTTATTTGCATGATCCAGTTAAGTTCAGTTTCATATGGTAATGAGATATGTCACAATCTCTATCATTGACATCATCGAAATACCTTTCGATGGATCAAAACTTTTTTGATTCAGACAACTAGTATGATCGATCATCCAAATCATTCTAATTGCTCCCAAAATCTATTAGTGACACCTAGCAGCATATGGTGGCAACCCATCAGAATTGAAAACGAACATCTCGATACAATTACCTATGTGATTAAGTTCCTCTATCTTGAGCCTCGACCAGATTAGGGTTAAGGTAATCTCGTCAAACCCTAATATCCATCATTTGAATTAATCATTCGATTCAAGTCCAATGTGAAAATCCTAATAGAAACTCTTTCTATTATTTCACTCTACCATGGCCATGGGCTTATGGACTTGATTCTCATGATCATCATAGGGCTGCTCCTCTTCCATCCGAGGTAGATAGATTCCCTCTTGGTGCAATCCAATTCCTACAATGAACATGCTATAGCCAACATACACCTCAGGATTCCATGAATGGCTAGGAGATCGAGTTAATGGTGTAGTCAAACTATAACACCCTCAAGGTGAACTGTCGATGCACCTCAGGTCAAAGAATCCAGACACACTACTGCAGCTTCGAGTCAGTCATCGACGAGAAGGTAGACTTCCCTTGAATGACTACTCGAGGTGGTCACGCTCAGTGCCCTCGTTCTCTAATGAGTATCCTATACTCTCGCTCTAGTGTCTGTCTACACACACCGTAGACTCAAGACTCATCTACTAAAGAGAAGCGATTGTACACCAACCTTTTAGATCAATCACCATCCTCATGATGATCCTATGGTCAGGAGCATTTTATGAGTTAATAATGAAAATTCATGTCTTAAATTTTCAACTCTTGAAAATATGAATTATCATTACCATTAACTCAAAGGGATGTATCACAGACACTTTCAAATACACATATGTGATAGAAAATAACTCCATTTTATTATTTATAGTCAAAATTATAATTTTGTCCCCTAGAAGTGTATTACAAGTGTCAGCCAATTCTGGCTTCTAGGGCACATATATCTAACAAACTCCCACTTGTCCTAAAGCCAATTGGCTATAAGTCTAAGTCCCATCTTCTCAAGGTGGGCTTCGATCTTCTGCTGGCCCAACGGAACTTTGTAAGTGGGTCTGCCACATTATCTGCAGGAGTCAACTCTCTTGACCTCGACGTTAACCTTTCTTCAAAAATCGCGGATGAGGTGGTATCGCCGCTCGATGTGCTTGGATTTTTAGTGAGACCTCGGCTTCCTTAGCAAGGGCTATGGCGCCATTATTGTCGCAGTATAGAGGAATGGCATCTGATGGCATTACTCTGATTTCTGCTAGGTGAAACTTCTTATACCAGAATGCCTTCCTTCGCAGCTTCTGATGCAGCGATGTATTCTGCTTTCCATGGTGGAATCTGCTATCACTATCTGCTTGGAACTCTTCCAATTGACAGCACCACCATTGCACACAAATAGACTCTCAGATGTCGACTTTCGATCATCTATATCGGACATAAAATCCGAGTCTGTATATCCCTGGACTTGGAGTTCTCCATTACCAAAGACCAACATCATATCCTTAGTTCTTCTCAAGTACTTAAGGATACATTTCACAGAAGTCCAGTGTTCTTCACCTAGGATTTGACTGATATCTGCTTGTGACACTCACAGCATGGGCTATATCAGGTCGTGTACATAGCATGGCATACATGAGGCTCCCTATTGCAGAAGCATAAGGGATCTTGCTCATGCATTCTATTTCCTCAGGTGTGCTAGGGCACATCTTCTTGGAGAAGATGAATGCCATGTCTGAAGGGTATTAATCCCCTCTTAGAGTTTTCCATACTAAACCTCTTTAGTACTTCTCTCTATGTACATCTTCTGTGAAAGTCCTAGCATCCTATTCGGTCTATCTCTATAGACCTTAATTTCCTAGAATAAAGGATGCTTCTCCTAGGTCTTTCATGGAGAATTCTTTAGATAACCATATTTTAACTATGGTCAACATGGGAAAATATCATTCCCAATAAGGAGGATGTCATCCACGTACAATACGAGGAAGACAACAGCGCTCCCACTGATCCCTTTTGAAAACACATGGTTCCTCCTTCATTTTTGATGAAATCCAAACTAATTTTGATCACATCATTAAAATGAGTGTTCCAGCTCCGAGATGCTTGCTTAAGTCCATATATGGACCTTTGCAGCTTGCATAACCTTGTGATCAGTATCACTGGATGTGAAACCTAGCGGCTGTTCCATATAGATATCTTCCTCAAGATATCCATTTAAGAATGCCATTTTCACGTCCATTTGCCATATTTCATAATCAAAAAAAATAGGCTGCAACAGCAAGCAATGTGCGGATGGATTTTAGCATAGCTACTAGGAAAAAGGTATCCTGATAGTCAATGCCTTCATGCGTTGACTATAACCTTTTGCCACTAATCTAGCCTTGAATGTCTCCACATTCCCATCTGCACCAATCTTTCTCTTGAAGATCCATTTACACCCAATAGGTACTATACCTTCTGGTGGATCTACCAAGGTCCAGACTTGGTTTGAGTGCATCGAGTCAATTTCTGACTTCATTGCCTCTAACCATTTCTCGGAGTCGATATCTGATATCGCCTCATTGTAGGTTTTGGGATCATCACCATGAACCCCATTACCTATGAGGAAATATTTTCTCTACTTCCTCTGAAATAGTACCTAAGTATCCTCTTCAGGGGGACGGAAAACTCTTTTTCGATCTACGAGGTGGAGGAGGTAGTGATTCTTATTGGCTCAACCTGATTTGGTTCCATTGGTCCTTAGCTCGTTCTTGCTCTTGTGAGACTTTCTCATCGAAGCTTGATCTGCTTTCCCAATGCCGCTATCTTGAATAAACTATTTTTCAAGAAAGATGGCATGTCGACTCACAATCACATTGTGATCTTCTGGAATGTAGAAATAATATCCTAATGACTCTTTAGGATATCCTATGAATCGAGCTCTAAAGGACCTAAAGTCTAACTTGTCCGCTTGTTGTCTTTTGACATGAGCCGGACAACCCCAAATTCTGAGATGACTCAGACTTGGTTTCTTACCATGCCATATCTCATACGGTGTGGTAGGAACGATTTTAGAAGGAACCCTATTCAGTAAGTATATTGAAGTTAACAGACTATGTTCCCAAAGAAAATCAGGAAGGTCTGTGAAGCTCATCATGGATCGAACCATATCTAATAGGGTCCGATTTCTTCATTCTGAAATCCCGTTGAGTTGAGGTATTCCATGGTGGAGTCCATTGAGAGACTATGCCATTTTCTTGAGATAGTCTAGAAATTTTTGACTAAGGTATTCACCTCCTCGATCTGATCGAAGAACCTTAATGGATTTTTCAGTTTGCTTTTCTACTTCATGTCTGAATTCTTTGAACTTTTCAAAAGCTTCAGACTTGTGTCTCATAAGATACACATACCCATACCTAGATAAATCATCGATAAAGATTATGAAGTAGACAAAGTTGCCTCTAGCCGGCACATCAAATGGGCCGCACACATCAGTATGTACTAGGGCAAGGAGATCCGTGGCCCTTTCCCCATGTCCTACAAAAGGAAAGCTTTAGTCATTTTGCCATGAAGACAAGATTCACAAATTGGATATGACTCAGAAGTCAATGGACTCAATAGTTCCATTTTTCTCCAATTTGTTAACCCTATCTTCTGCTATATGACCTAATCTTAGGTGCCATAGATACCTATCGTTTGGACTATCCTTAGGTCATTTTGATCTTATGGCATTCACATTTTGCTCGATATTAAAATAGATACATCAATATGTAACTGATAAAGACCGTTAATAAGAAAACCATTTGCAATTTTATTTCTTTCATAAAGAATGTTACAATGGTCCTTAAGAAAATTAATTACATAGCCTTCTTGTGCTAAGCATGAAACAGAAATCAAATTTCCTGCTTGCTGCAGGCACATAATAACAATCCCTTTCAAGTACTAAGTCTAAACCAGATGGTAGTCAAAAGAGGGTATGTTTCCCACGGCCACAGCAGCAACTCTTGCTTCCATTTCCGATATATAGGATCATCTCACCATCCCTCAGCCTCCTGCTATCCTCAAGATCCTACATGGAAGTGCACAAATGAGCACTAGAACCAGAGTCAAGCATCCAACTAGATGCAGAAAAAAAATCGTAAGGTTAGACTCAATAACGAGCATACCTCCAGAAAGGACCTATCTTCTTCTTATTCTTCAGGGTGGCCAGGTATGTAGGGTAGTTCCACTTTCAGTGGCCATCAATATTACAATGGAAATACTTTTCTTTATCAGTAGCCTTCTTCTTTAGCTCTGCCTTCCTTTTCTTTCCATCTTCTACCATTTTACAGACTTCTTCTTCTTTTCAAAAGACTTTCTCTTAGAAGAAGTTCGTTTCATAGCAAGTACTAAGCCTTTAGAACCTTTCATAGAAAGCTCAGCACTAACCAGCATATTCATAAGCTCTACCAAAGTATTCTGAAGTTTATGCATACGGTAGTTCATGATGAACTGCCCATATGCAACAGTCAAGAATTGCAGAATTATATCATTCTGCAGATTCTGGTCTAACTTCACTTCGAGCTTCTCAAGCTCTTCTAAGTCCTTGATTATCATCAAACAATGATCTTGGACTGACTGCCCATCATGCATTTTAGCCTTAAACAGTCATGTTTAGTGACTTGATATTTGGCTGCGTGACTCTGTTCACCAAACATCTCTTATAGGTGAGCCAACATTTGGCGAGCAGTCTTGATATCTTCATGTTGGCACTGAAAGCTCATCAGACATCGAGCCCAACATGTAGTATCTGGCCTTGTTATATCTTCGTATCCATCCATTTGTCAAGAGATGCTCTCTTGTTCAGTAGGATGGATAGGCTGGTAAGGTGGGAGGATCCTGGTCCAATGTATGGTTAACTTCTCAAAACCCAAAATAATTTTGAAGTTTCGAAGCCAATCCTTTATAATTGGGTTCCGATCAGTCTATGGGTGTCCAAGGATACGTGCTAGTGGGTTGGATGCAGACATTTTTCTTTTTTCTATAGAGAGTCAAAGTTTCTAGTTAGATTTTGTAATTAAAACTTGACCAATTTATTTAGGGGTTTGATTTTTAAACAAATTAGCTTTCACTATTTTCTCAAATCCCTACACTTCCTCTATAAAGATGCAAAAATCTCTATGATTAATGATTTCTAGTGGATGGTGCAGGTCCCACCAACTGACTCATCACCTCACCTAACAGTTATTGATGATGGGTTAGCCAATGAGTGAACAACTCTTGTTCAATGATTCTCTAATCATGGTGCACCCAAACTTGGTCTCTAATTCATGAATCTCACCATGCCGAAATATTGATCCACTCCTTAGTTAAGTCAGACCCACCATTTGCATAGATTGGATTTCCTAATTGGGTCTCTCACCGTATCCAAATATTGAGCCCAATCCATCCTCCAGCCCATAGCATCCAATGCCTAATAGACATGGTTGCATCTTCTCAGTGCAACTGAGCCACTGTAACCAGTCGAGAACAATCAACCTCAGGAAGGGCCTGCACATCTACAATGGTGGAAGACCTTAGACTTAATCTTTTCTTAGGAAGATTTGATTTAGGTCTCATTAAACTAGACTTGACATAGTCATAACCATTATGACTAACCTAGTGGCATGGGTTAGCTCGGATTATTGACCACCTCAGATCAGGAACTGAGTCAACAAATATGGCAGGTAAGTGAGACCGGTGGAAGGGAATATGCCATTAACTCGACAAGAATGCATTCAGAGTCGAGTAGCTTCCAATTAAAAAACAGTCGATCGTATCTGCCAAACTTACCTTAGACACCAAATTGTTGAGCCAGAACCAATCGGGTTAGCCTACAATCCAGACTCTAACCACTGAGCCTAATTAGGTCTTAGCTTGATCGATCACTCATGTGACTCGATCTTGACCCAGACTTAATCCTATTAGGCTGGTCAATTTAAGCACTCTTGATCCCATCTAACCAACTCTTGATTCGATTTGATCAACCGCTTAGACCTAATTGAGCTACCCAAGCCCGAACCCAATTTTATGAATATGTCTTAGATCTAAAAATTCTTAATTTTAGATCCTAATATATTTCATAATCTTAATTTTTAATTAAGTTTAGGGTTCATAAATAAAATATGTAAATAAAATCCTAGGATTTCAGGATCTAGGTTTTGCAGAAAATAAGTTTTTGATTTTTGATTAAGGATGAACACGCAGCATCCCTACACATTATAAGAATACCCCATCGAATTGGAAGGAGAGGACCTTTAAACCCTACTTTATTCTTATGATTGGACGGCCAAGGGGAACATCTTAATCAGAAACATGATAAATCTACAAAACTAGTTAGATCTACATATATATCACATATACAAAATTAATCTAACTAAAAACATATTTTGCATACAACTCATGTATCATATCATACATATTTTTTGATCTAAATTATTTCATAAACATCTAAAAAATAAGATTTAAATTAATCATATCAAATTAAAATTTATTCTAGACAACTTTGTAGAACTATTCTACAACTAGTCTAAACATGCATCTATCATACTCATATGAACAAATTAAATAAATTTATTTTCTATTTTTTAGCTATAATTATAATATTTATAATATTAAAAAATAATAAATAAATAGATCTAAAAATTATAATTAATCAAATTAAAATTATGATCATGTTAGATTACACATAGAACAATTCTATTCCTAGTCTTATCATGCATCTCATACATCTTAGATCTAAACTATTTAATTTTTAATTTTTTGATCTTAGATCTAATTACATCTCATGTGACATCTAAAATTATTTAATTATTAAATTAAAATTAAAATAAAATTAGATCTAATAAATTTTGGAACCTGGCTCTGATACCAGTTGAAGGGAGAAATCTTATTTTTCCGAATTAGGTTCGTTCAGATCTGATTGGATCAAGAGGAATATTTCAAAAATTTTTCTCTAAGATTCTAAATAGATCTGAGACTCTTTAGATCTAATATTTATTGATCTAATAAAATAAAAATAAAATTAAATTAAATCTAATTTAGTAATGCCTTTGTTATCAGTAATCCTATTATCTTGTGATGATCTCGATGTTTGCCTGAGGTTCTAGGTGTAGCCACGCAAGCGCCTGACCTCTACCGATATCCACTCGAGTAGGATCTAGAAATCTTCTTCTTCTCAATCTATCCTCCAAAAAATAGATCTGAATCTGATCTTAAAGGTCTTCAAAATGACTTTTGAAGATCAGCCATTGTCTCTTGCAGTAGTGCTGCCTTCTTCCTTTCTTGTCATCTTGCACTTGCTTGGATCTCACCTAACTTATGTCTAAATCCTCTTGGGCATGGAGAGGAGAGAGAGAACCAGAGGATGGCATGGGGAAAGAGGGAGAGGGGCTATGTGGCATGGGCTAAGGCAGAAACTCTCTCAATCTAGGTGCAGATAGGGTTTTTATAGACCCTGCTGCGCCATGCAGTGCCACATCATCCTGGCCAATCACATCCCTTTGTGCAATCAGATCTAAATCTGATTGATGGAATGACATCATCTGATCTAATCAGATTAAAGTCCCTTAAAACTCTCCTTAGATGGCGCCAAGACTGGGTCAAATAGGACTCCTTGGTGCCATCTAGGTTGATTCCCTGAAGCAACTAGAGTCCCTTCTATATGGGACTCCAATCCTTATCCACATGGGGCGCATGCCTCCCTAGGCGTGCACCCTTTATCTATCTATCTTTCAGCAGGAGGACAAGGTTCAATGTTCTCTCCTATGGGTGCATGATACATAGGCAGATGTCTAAGTGTCAAAGGTCAACATTTGACCAAAGTCCATGGACAAAATTTAGCAGGTGATGAAAAATGGTAGGTGTTGTCTTAAATTTATCTCATAAATTAAGATAATTCTTTTCTAACTTTGACAAGCTTCAGTCAAACCAAGTAAAGGTTTTTGAGTAAGCCCAAACATATTTGGCTCAGTCAAGACAAGCTTTAATAATTGTTAAAGGAGAACATTAGGCTCAATCATGTGCTAGCACGATTTTCTTGAATCTAATTGAATCTTATTCAAATCAATTCAACTAGGTTAGTCTAATTGATGATATCCAGATCCAAACCCTTATTTGTGTGATCTAATTATGTTCAATTCTATATGATAATGGGATATGTCATGATCTCTATCATTTACATCATCGAAACACCTTCCGATGGATCAGAACTTCTCTGATTCAAACAACTAGTATGATCGATCATCCAAATCATTCTAATTGCTTCCAAAATCCACCAGTAACACCTAGTAGCATATGGTAGAAATCCATCAGAACTGAAAATGAATCTCTTGGTATAGTTACCTGTATGATTAAGTTCCTCTATCTTGAGCCCCGATCGGATTAGGATTAAGGTGATCTCATCAAACCCTAATATTCGTCATATGAATTAATCATTCGATTCAAGTCCAATGTAAAAACCCTAATAGAAACTCTTTCTATTATTTTACTCTACCATGGCCATGGGCTTATGAACTCGATTCTCATGATCATCATAGGGCTGCTCCTCTTCTATCGAGGTAGACAGATCTTCTGTTGGTGTAATCCAATTTCTATAATGAACAAGCTATAGCCAACATACACCTTAGGGTTTCGAATGGCTAGAAGACCGAGTTATGGTATAGTCAAACTATAACACCCTTAAGGTGAACTATCGATGCACCTCAGGTCAAAGAATCAGACACACTACTGCAGCTTTGAGCCAATTATCGACGAAAAGGTAGACTTCCTAATGACTGCTTGAGGTGGTCATGCTCAGTGTCCTCATTCTCTAACGAGTATCTATACTCTCGCTCCAATGTCTCTACACCATAGCCTCAAGATTCATCTATCCTAAAGAAGCGATCGTACAGTAACCTTTCAGATCAATCACCATCCTTATGATGATCCTATGGTTGGGAGTATTTTATGAGTTAACAATGAAAATTCATATCTTAAATTTTCAACTCTTGAAAATATGAACTATCGTTACCATTAACTCAAGGAATGTATCATAGACACTTTCAAATATACATTATGATAGAAAATTATCTATTTTATTATTTATAGTCAAAATTATAATTTTGCCCTTGAAAGTGTACTACAAGTATCAGCCAACTAGCTTCTAAGGCACATATATCTAATAATATGTATCTCATGCATCATAAAATTTAGATTTTATTAACTATACATGCATATCATATCATAAAGTAACCAGACACTCTAATACCACTGTTGGAAAAGCACAAGTGTTTCATGCATGGTTTTCAAATTTTTTTTGAAAAACATACATAGCAAAAGACTTTAGATTAAACTTTTTATTTTAAACATGCATTAGATCTAATCTACAAACACTTTATTATAGGATGTATGATATGATATCATGCATATAAAATCTTAAATATAAAAGGTACATCAAATCTCATACCTAAATCTGAAGAGAAGATCACAGCTTTGTAGATCTTGTTTGATACTTTAACTGCACATACGAATGGCTTCTAAGGATATCCATGTGTAGCTCGATCTGTTAGCTCCTGGAGTGATAGCTCCTTGTAAGGTTCCCTTTAATGGCTGAACTTGGAAGATGAGGATGTGCATATCATAAGAGAGAATAGCCTTCACTCTAGGCTCTTACAGAATCCTAGAAAACTCTCCAATAGAGGAATGATTTCCTTTGAATCTCACATTCCTAGAAGCCCACCCCAATAGCCTCATGCCCAGAGCCTCTCTCTCTGAATTTCACATGTCAAAAGCTTTTGAAATTTGTTGATCCCCTTTGTCTCACAAAGGGCTCTATTTATAGAGAGCTGAAAGGAAAAGTTAGAGATTGGAACAAGGTCCAATTCAAAATCTTTTTGAATTGAAACTCCACCAAACCCTAAATCTATCCTAGAGTGGGCATTAAGGGATGTTGGGCCTCCAGATTTCTCATGCACAATCCTTTTGTGGATTAAGAATAGGGAGGAGGTTTTAGGGTTTGGCGCATGAAAGGATGCAGTCCTAAATTGGACTCTTGGTTCTCATCCAATTTGGCTCTTAATCAAATCTCATTTGATCAAATCCAAACTTATGAGTTAACCTAAACTAATTAGGCTCTTAATTCTTAATCAAATTAAGGATTAATTGAGTCTAAAATCTAATCAAATTAGAATCTCATCTCTCTTAGCAATTAGATCATCCAATAATCTAATTGGGTCAGATCTAATTGAATCTAATTGATAAGAGCACGATATTATCGTTAAGATATCATATTTATTAGTTTAATTTTAACTTATTAAAAATGATTAAAAACACATAGATAGTAGCGAGTCAGATCGAATCCATAGAGAAGGTAGTATTTTAGTTTTGCAATCTTTGATTTTATAAAAAAAAGAATTTGAAAATAAAATTAAAGTTAGAAAAAAAAATTATAAATGAAAGATAGAAATTAAATGGTGCAAAAAAATAAACTTGGTACTAAGATCTACTAGTTAGATCTTAGCATCTACTTGCAATAAAAATAAAGAGCAATTAAAAGTAAAAAAATAGAAATTAAAATTATAATTATAAGTAAAAAGCATTAATTTAAAATGTATAAAAATAAAATTTTGTATTAAATAAGAGTTCATAATTTAAATACATGTAATTAAAAAGAACATAAAATAAATAAATAAAACTATAACAAAGAGGTAAAGTGGATCTGCATAGCCTCATTGGGAAGATGGTTGATGGACTTCTCTTCCTTTGTACTCTTCAGAGCATGCTTGCATCTCCTTCTTCTTCCTCTTTGGATCTGATCCTAATCTTAGATTGGAGTTGATGTAAAGATGAAATAGGAGATAGCTATTCTTCGCAGCATCTGTTGCCTTGAAGTAGCCTTTAATCTAAGAATGACTCCCATCCTATACCTTTCCCTCTCTTTGATTGAAGATAATTTGATTTGATGGCCTAGGGTCCTTTAAATAGAGATAGGAGGGCTTGAACCATTGCTGCTAGGCAATGTGGGACTAAGGAAGAGTATTGATCGGCATATGTAGAGAAATCCCTAGGAAAAATCAATTTAAAATACTGTTGGATCATATCCTATTGAGTTCCATGAGTTCTGGCCATTAAATCTAGATCGAACAGTCCTAAAATCACCTAAAAATCACCATTAGAAGCCCAGATTGAGTCGGAATTAATATTGGCTATCCAATCATGCACTGTGGATCTATTTTGGTAGTTGGATGGCTTTCTAGATAACTGAATCAATTTGGGGACGTTGTCAGCTATTCGATCAAGTTTTGGAAGAGATCTGACCATCAAATATTAGGCAGGAGAGCTCAGGACCATCCGATGGCATGCAGGGGAGATGGATGAATTTGAATCAAATGAGGAATTAACCCCATCTATTGGATCATGATCAAAAACCACCTGAGCCATCCGATGGTGCAATTACTATGCCCATGGACCACCTAGATTGAGTGTACCGTAGATCACAATGAATCACTGCCTGACATGCCACCTAAAATTTTAATTATGCCCCATGCATTACGTATTTTTGCGGTGAACTTATTAACGATCCATGATGGACTGAATACTATAGCGGTCCATCATGGACCGCATGTAATTTGATGTCATGCTAATGTCATGTTTGAGGGGGAATTGGGCCAGAGGCATGGGCTTTGCTTCACGGGCTACATGCGAGCTGGACCTAGTTTGCTTGCAGGCTGGGTTGTGCGCAAGCGGACCGGGTTGGTCGCATGCAGGTCTACCGACTGAGCAAACTGAGCCGGGTTCAACTGAATCGATCTAGTTTTTTTATTATTTATATTTTTTCTTAGAAAATTCATATTGGATCTATTTTAACTCTGATTTGCTTCAAATTTATTTCATTTGAATCAAAAAAATAAGCTCCTTTTATTGATGAAGATATTTTCTAAAAATTATAAATAAAAATATTAATTATTAAAAATAAAAATAAATTAATTCATAAATTAATATTTTTATTGGCGTATTTATGATACTAATCATATCTTCCAACTTAAACTTTGCTCATCCTCGAGTAAAGAAAGAATTTAGTTTTAGATACCTTTTATGTTTTAGAGTTTCAAATTTTATCTAAATAATTTTAAAATAGCCATTGATGTTCAGTAGAGCATGCATGAGTGTAGTATGTCATTGGAGTATTAATACCTAACCAATATAAAAATTAAGTGAAGAACATTAATTTTTTAAAAAAAAATTTCAAATTATTCTTATCTTTATCTTTGAATTATCTAAACTTTCATATGGGCAAATGCATTGCTACTTCCATCCTTTATCTATTGAAAATTTTTATTCGCATTGCCTACTTTTTGATGTGAATATCATTGCTTACGTAGGCAATGGGATCTGATTACTTAGTAAAAAATTAATATATATATATATATTTTTAACATTGTACCATTATTTAGTGTCTTAATCCCTTAAGCTTTCTATTTGATCCATGTAGTGAGCCTTAGGCCAAAGACTCACAAATCGGTTGGCTTTAAAGAACTAGGTATAAAATACCCCTCAAGCTTACTAGCTCGAATCAAACGGACTATGAGTCAAGACTAGCTTTATAATAAGCTTTTTTGTCCTTCCCACCTTTTGATGCAAAACTCAATGCTTGCTTAGGCAAAGAGGTCCGGTTACTCAATGAGAAGTACTTAGAAACTATGTTATTTTAATTTTTTTATATATATGAAGAAATATATAGTTACCCTATACAAGCTCATAAAAAGTAGACTCTTCTTTGATGCTTGTAGGAAAAATCAGAAGTGCTCAAAGAAAAATTATTTATGTTCTAGACTTAACTTTTTATTGAGTTTTCTTAATACTTGATCCCTTAATATCTCACAAATTTTCTTATCTGCACATTAATTTTCTTTTAAAAATGCTTAGTTCAACTCAATTCTTAAGCATAATCGGAGGTCTAAATACTAAATACTAACTTCTTCGAGGACTTTTAAAATTTTAAAATTTTTATTATTCTTTCCTCCAACTTAATCGACATTGTCCTCAATGGAGAAGAAAAAATAAAGGGTGTAATAGAGAATAGGAAAGAATATACCTGACTCAATATATACTTGTGGTCCAGCATAGGTCTTGAAAATTTGGCTCTCCTTCCAAGTTACTCAAAATGTACTAAAAGGAAAATCAACTAAAAAGATAAACTAGATAAAAAAAATTAAATATTAGATTGCCTCCCAATAAGCACTAAGTTTACCGTCTTCAGCTAGACATAAGACAGCTTACCTATCTTGTATCAAATATTGGATTGATAAATTCCAATGATTTTGAATTACCAATCTCAGGAAGATTGTTTATGATCCCTTTATTGATATATTCATTGTTAATTATGGAAAGATAGGATGCAACCCAATTCTCAGACCCTTGTTTGTTAAGAATTTCTTCTATTTGTTCTTCTAGAATGCTCATATATTGAGTTTTTGAGTTAGAAGTTAATTTCAATGCAATGGATATTGGAAGGGTGTCTAAAGATAGGTTTAATTATGAAGGTAAATTAATATGATCTTGTTTAAACAACTCTATTGGCTTTTCATTGCATGCTTGCTCTTTGTAGGAAGAACCAACTTCTAGGGTTGAAGAGAATAGACTTTTAGGTTTATAGGTGATGCGTGCTAATTTATAGCTATGGCAAGTGCACCAGTCGATCAAGTAATAAAGTGAATGAGTAAAGTATCGTCCCTAGAGGATTGAAAAACAAGTACTGAAAAGCTCTTTCCTATGCTTTATTTAGAAGATCGATTTATGAGAATAAGAAATTAAAGAAAATAAAAAAATAATTAAAAGTTTTTAATTAAATAGAGAGAGTGTAAATTATTAGGATTTTAAATTCAAGAGCAATGGATTACTAAGGCAATCGGTTCACCAACTCAGTCAATACAATATTCAGTTTTTTTAGATTAATTTTATTTCATGTGATGGTGGAGTCTCCTAATTTATTCACTACTCTTTGGTCCAGGCATAGCAAAACTATTAATATTTATTAATTACCCTTTGGTCCAGGTGTAATTTAAATAAATATTAATGCATTAGATTTTGTGAAACCCTCTAATTAAAATACGCTGCATCCAAAGCGCACTAAAATTTTCGCATGCATATGAATTCTAATTTGATTCATAATACAAGGTATATAATCAAGAAGCATTAACATAGATGTACTTGGTCCGTAACATCTATGTTCATCAGATCAATTAGAAGATGGCCAGTAATCTAAAAGCATTAAGATCAGATTTATATACTCCTCATGAATAAAATTTAAAAATAAATCATACTGAATATTGCATCAAAAGAGTGGCTACACCTTAGCCTTAGTAAAATAAAATTTAGTTCATGATAACAAATTCAAAAATAGCAAATAAAATAAAAAGCATGAAGAAATTAGACTGTTTGATTGCTGAAATTGATTGTCTACTGCTCTTGATGTGGAGAATTTGGTGAAGAAGAAGAGGCTCCTTGATCGATGTCTTGATCGTCGAAGAAAAATCAAAAATTCTTTTTGATTTTCTCATAAATCATTTTTTTTTTCTCTCTTATTTTCTTTCTTATCTCTCTCCTCTCTCTTTCTCTCTCTCTCTCTTTCTCCCCATCTCTCTCTCCCTGTCTCTCTTTCCATCTCTCTCTCTCTCTTTTTCTTTTTCTCACGGCAATAATAGATTTTTTTATAGATAAAGAGTTTTATTTCTCCCAAAATCCATCAAAAATTAGGTTTAAGACTCCTAAATCAACTCAAATTAAGATCTGAGTAATTCTGCCCATTAGATCTTGATCAAACAGTCCAAAAACTACTCAAAAAGCCTTTAAAATAACCCAGATCAAGTCAGATTTAATATCAACCATTGGATCATCCATTGGATCGAATCTGGGCCATCCGATCGCGTTGAAAGAAGCCTTCAGATCTTTAGTTTTATCGTTGAAATGAATCTTGGCCGTTGGATCTCGATCGGGAGCTGATGGATGCTGTCCATCAGCACCTTCTTCTCGTCCGTCCGATCAAGCTTCAGTGAAAACCGCACATTAGATCGATCAGAATTTCCAAATTGCCCTCCATGGACCGTGCGCGAGCCCGGTGTTGCGTGGACCGCCGCATTCTTCAGCCAATCAGCGCGTGTCTCTTGCTATGAAATTTCCAAAACACCCTTCAGATGGTCCATCGTGCGACACGAAAAATGCTGACGTCATTCTGACGTCAGCGTTGCGTCGGCAATTTTTTTTTTTTTTGAAATTCAATTCTGGGCTCGTTTGAAGTCCGTTTTGCCTGAAATTTTTTTCATTAAAACTAGAAAAATAAGATCTTCACATTGGTGGCCTTCTTTCCTACATAAGATTAATAAAAATATTAATTTCTATAAAATAGATTAATTTATTTTATAATTTAATACTTTTATTAGTATATTTTTACCACTTATCACACCCCCCTACTTAGTCATTGCTAGTCCCTTAGCAATGTTTTATTTAATACCATATTTCAATAAGATTATCCATCATAAAGACAAAATCTAGGATTAAAGGTCAAAAAGTTTAGAAAATACTGCTAACTAAGCATTGAGCTTCAGAAGCAAATTTTTCAGTCAATACAATTAAAAACTTTCTTAGAGTACATCAAAGATCTATAGCACTTGTGTTCATGATGACTAACTTTAGCATTTCAGTATTAAATTAAAAGAACAAAAGTATCCTCTCTTATCACCTATTTTGGTCAATTTTCTATACATTCTCAATTTTATACTCATGAATTAAGGTAGCTTTCACACTGCCTTTTCTTTTCTTTTCTTTTTTTTTCTTTTTTTTTTTTTTTTTTTTTTTACTGTGCTGAGCATCCTGGCCTTCCCTTCACCATTTTACATGAATTTTCATACTTGACCTAGGTGCAGAGACCCAGTTACTAGGCTTTGGGCAATCCACATATACTCTATCTTTTGCACTTTATTTATAGGCAGGTAGCTCTTTCCTTAAATTCAAGTTTCTTTGATTAGAATGTATATTAATTATCAATTTTCAGTGATAATTGAATCCTCAGTTGGCCTTATAATCAATACCTACTTTGCCTTGTTAGTGTGCATGTGCAATAAAAAGTGCTAATAATCTTTTAATGACCTAAGTAGGCTGCTAAAAGTTGACCAACTAATCTACTTCTTTAACTCATTACATTCATTAGCAAATAATTCTATCTTTTATCACTTATCCAGTTTATCTTGCTCAAGATTTTCTTCTTGACACATGTTTTTTTTTTTTTTTAACTTTAACTTATTCTATGTTGTCTTAAAGGAGAAAGAAAAATAAAGGATGTAATAAAGGATAGGAAAGAATACACCTGATTTGGTTCAATCTGGTTCTTTGGAGCTTTGAAATTTTGCTTGAGTTCTCATTGATTTTTCTGCAAAATTAAAAATACACACCAGAGCAGTAAAAGAGCAACAACAAATTACTAAAAAAAGATAAAAGAAAAGAAAAATGATAAAAACTAAAAAGAAAATGATAAAAACTAAAAAGAAAAGAAACAACCTATCTAGTAGTTCTGATTTATAGTCTTCAGCTTGACTTTCTTTAAGTTCTAAAGTGGATCAATCCGGTGCCACTTCAATTGGAATACTTTCATGTTTGATCGAGTCTTCTTTCAATTTGACATTGCTCGCTTTTATAGTCTCAAACCTATTTTCTACAGAATTCTCATATACTGAATTGTCAATAATATCAATTAGAAAACAAGTTTGATTGTCATCAGGATGTTTAGTATCTTTGAAAACATTAAAAGTAACTTGTTCATCTTGGACTCTAAGAATTAATTTTCCTTGTTGAACATCTATTAAAGCTCCTCCAGTAGCTAAAAAGGGTCTCCCTAAAATAAGGGGTACATCATAATCTTCTTCCATATCAAGAACAATAAAATCAACAGGGAAAAATAAACTTGTTTATCTTTACCAAGACATCCTCCACTATACCTCTTGGATATTTAATGGATCTATCGGCTAATTGAAGAGTAATAGTGGTAGGCTTTGGTTCTCCTAGACCCAGCTTCCTGAAAATAGAAAAAGGCATGAGATTAATGCTTGCTCCTAAATCACATAAAACTTTATCAAAACTACAATCACCAATAATGCAGGGGATAGTAAAACTCCCTGGGTCTTTTAACTTCTGTGGTAATTTATTTTGAAGTATTGCTGAGCATTCTTCATTCAAATTTATTCTCTCATGCTCCTTCAGCTTTTTCTTATTTATTAAGATTTCTTTGAGAAACTTGGCATACCTGGGCATTTGAGTAATAGCATCTACAAAAGGAATATTAATATGTAAATTCTTTAGAATTTTGAAAAAGTTAGAAAATTCCTTATCTGGATGCTGTATTTGTCTCTCTGGGAATGGTAGTGGCGGCACGTAGGGCTTCACATTTGGATCAGCAAATCGTATACCTGGAGACCATCCATCTGCTGGTTGTTTTGGTGACTGACGAATTCTAGTTGATGGTTCCTTATTTGTAGTTGGCTCTTCAGTCTCATTCTTCTAATGTGGCTCCTCCAGCTTTGTACCACTTCTTAGGGTGATAGCATTGACTTGCTCCCTTGGATTTGTCTCCGTATTGCTTGGCAAAGATCCTTGAGGTCTCTCGAAGATTATCTTAGCCATTTGACCTATTTGCATCTCCAAGTTTTGAATTGCTACTGTTTGGTCTTGCCTAAGTTTGGCTTCCAAATTTTTTATAGTTTCTTCTTGGTTTTGCATAAATTTGACCATCAGCTCTTTCATGTTGGACTTCTTCTTAGGTACTTGAAATCCTGGGGGTGGTTGTTGTGCTGCATTTTGATTGCTCCATGAGAAATTTGGGTGCTGCCTCCACCCTTGATTGTATGTGTTGGAGTAGGGATTGTTTTGTTGCGGCCTGAAAAAATTACCAATATAATTAGCTGTATCAGTTGTTTTAGCAAAAGGATTACTTGTCTGGCAATTGCTCATATCGTGTCCTCCTCCACACAGGTCACAAGTCATGCTCTGAACATGCATAGCTGTTCCCTTTAAGTTGTTGACTTCGGCTCTAAGGGCTGCAATTTCAGCTAGTAAAGTTGGCACGCAATCTACTCCCTGCACAGCTGCTAGTCTTTTTGGCATCATGCGCTCTGTCTGCCATTGATAGCAATTTGATGCCATCTCATCAATCAGATCGAAGGCTTCTTCCTCCGTTTTTCGATTAATGGTTCCTCCTGCTGCTGCATCAATCATAGATCGATTAGTAGGAGATAAACCATTATAGAAAGTTTGTACCTGAAGCCATACGGGTAGTTGATGATGTGGACATCTCCTCAGCAGTTCCTTGAAATGCTCCTAAGCCTCATATAGTGTCTCCATGTCCATCTGCATAAAAGAAGTGCTATCGTTGCGCATCTTAGCAGTTTTGGAAGGTGGAAAGTACTTGGCTAAAAATTTTTGGGCTAGGACATCCCAAGTTGTGATAGAACCTGTAGGAAGAGAATGAAGCTAATTTTTAGCTTTATCCTGTAAAGAGAAAGGAAATAACCTTAATCTAATAGCATCATCCGACATCCCATTAATTTTAAAAGTATCGTAAAATTCAAGAAAATTAGAAATATGGGCATTCGGATCATCATGCACATGTCCACTGAATTGGACAGTTGATTGAATCATCTGGATCATCACCGGCTTTATTTTGAAGTTGTTTGCTCGTACAGGCGGTCTCCTGATGCTCGAAGCTGCATCGGCTATAGATGGTGTGATATAATCATTTAATGGACGATGTACTGGTCGAATAGCTTCATGTTGTCCTTCAGTCGCCGTATCCAATCCCTAGATTGATGTCGTCAGGATCTTCAGCTGCCATGTTTCTCTCTTGTTGTAGTCTTCTAATAGTTCTTTCAATTTCTGGATCTAGAGGTAGTAAGTTACTATGTCCAGTACGTGTTATGTAATGAACAAATATTTTTTTTTTAAATAATAAAAATAAAAAATAAATTTCTAAAGTAAAGCTAGGATCAAAATTTTAATATTGTTTTAGACACAATCCCCGACAATGGCGCCAAAAACTTGATGCATGCTAATTTATAGCTATGGCAAGTGCACCAATTGATCAAGTAATAAAGTGAATGAGTAGAATATCATCCCTAGAGGATTGGAAAACAAGTATTGAAAAGCTCTTTCCTATGCTTTATTTAGAAGATTGATTTATGAGAATAAGAAATTAAAGAAAATAAAAAAAATAATTAAAAGTTTTTAATTAAATAAAGAGAGTGTAAATTATTAGAGTTTTAAATTCAAGAGCAATGGATTACTAAGGCAATCGGTTCACCAACTCAGTCAATACAATATTCATTTTTTTTAGATTAATTTTATTTCATGTGACGGTGGAGTCTCCTAATTTATTCACTACTCTTTGGTTCAGGCATAGCAAAACTATTAATATTTATTAATTATCCTTTGGTCCAGGTGTAATTTAAATAAATATTAATGCATTAGGTTTTGTGAAACCCTCTAATTAAAATACGCTGCGTCCAAAGCACACTAAAATTCCCGCATGCATATGAATTCTAATTTGATTCATAATACAAGGTATATAATCAAGAAGCATTAACATAGATGTACTTGGTCCGTAACATCTATGTTCATCAGATCAATTAGAAGATGGCCAGTAATCTAAAAGCATTAAGATCAGATTTATATACTCCTCATGAATAAAATTTAAAAATAAATCATACTGAATATTGCATCAAAAGAGTGGCTACACTTTAGCCTTAGTAAAATAAAATTTAGTTCATGATAATAAATTTAAAAATAGCAAATAAAATAAAAAGCATGAAGAAATTAGACTGTTTGATTGCTGAAATTGATTGTCTACTGCTCTTGTGTGGAGAATTTGGCGAAGAAGAGGAGGCTCCTTGATCGATGTCTTGATCGTCGAAGAAAAATCAAAAATTCTTTTTAATTTTCTCATAAATCACTTTTTTTTCTCTCTTATTTTTTTTTATCTCTCTCCTCTCTCTTTCTCTCTCTCTCTTTCTCCCTCTCTCTCTCTCTCCTCGTCTCTCTTTTTGTCTCTCTCTTTTATTTTTTTTTTCTCACGACAACACTAGGTTCTTTTATAGGTAAAGAGTTTTATTTTTCCCAAAATCCATCAAAAATTAGGTTTAGGACTCCTAAATCTACTCAAATTAAGATATGGGTAATTCTGCCCATTAGATCTTGATCAAACGGTCCAAAAACCACTCAAAAAGCCTTTAAAATAACCCAGATCAAGTTGGATTTAATATCAGCCGTTGGATCATCCATTGGATCGAATCTGGGCCATCCAATCGCATTGAAAGAAGCCTTCAGACCTTTAGTTTTATGTTGAGATGAATCTCGGCCATTGGATCTCGATCGAGAGCTGTGGATGCCATCCATCAGTGCCTTCTTCTCGTTCGTCCGATCAAGCTTCAGTGAAAACTGCCGGTTAGATCAATCAGAATTCCCAAATTGCCCTCCATGGATCGTGCATGAGCCCGGTGTTGCGTGGACCGCCGCATTCTTCAGCCAATCAGTGCGCGCCTCTTGCTGTGAAATTTCTAAAATACCCTTGGTCCATCGTGCGCCGCAAAAAATACTGACGTCAGCGTTGCATCGGCGGTTTTTTTTTTTTTTTTTTTGAAATTCAATTCTGGGCTCGTTTGAAGTCTGTTTTGCCTGAAATTTTTTTCATCGGAACCAGAAAAATAAGATCTTCACATTGGTGGCCTTCTTTCCTATATAAAATTAATAAAAGTATTAATTTCTAATAAAATAGATTAATTTATTTTATAATTTAATACTTTTATTAGTATATTTTTACCACTTATCAATAGGTCTCAAGTAAATAATCTGTTCTATTCTTTCCTTTGTCTATTTTATTTATATTGGAACTAGTATCAGTACTAGTTTCAGGCTCTAATTTTTCTATATGGTTAGTCTTAGTACTAACATCTTCTTCTAAATTTTTATTTTGGCTAGCATGAGTACTAGCCTCTCTCACCTAATTTTGGTACAGATCTTCAATAATTCTATCATTTTTAAGTTTAAAAATAGCTTTGGTATTCTCTAATTGGGGATTCTTACGTGGGACATTAGATTTATAATTGAATCTAGGCGGTTGATAAATGTTAGGTGGATTGTTTATAGGATTTGTAATCGCTTGGCTTGGCAATTGACCTAGTTCTCTCCTTATGATAGACTCAGCTAATTATCCTATTTGTGCTTCTAGCCAGGCGATAGATTGTTGTTGAGTCAAAATCAATTATTGAAGTTGATTAAATCAATCATCGGTTAGATTGGTCTATTGAGGAGGTAGGTATGATGGCTTATTGTAATATGGTGGCTAGATAAATTGACTAGGCTGACCTCTATAATAGGCACAATTTTAGTATTGGGGCCTATTTTGATAATTTTGGATAGATGAAATTTGGATCTAAGCCTGAGTCTGTTGTGGTTTCCAAGAAAAATTAGGGTGGTTCCTCTAATCTGGATTATATGAGTTTGAAAAAGGATCATTAACCAGTTTGAAGTAATCTTGAGCAGCTTCAACTTATTCTTAGATGAAAGGTGAAAATTATGCAGCCATAAGACATTTGCTCACATAATGGGTTAGGCTAGCATAGATCGAATAAATCTCCTGATAATTAGAAGGTGATGTATATTGTATAGAAGATTGTTAGCCTATGATTAGGAATTGATCTAATTTCTGGGCAAGTAGGTCAACTTTATTTATTAGGTTCATGTCAGCTTTAAAATTAGATTCTGGATCATAGATTCCTACTTGCGTTTGGTAGAAAGATAGTGAAGCATAATTAATTGAGTTTTCACTCAAGGTTTAAAACAAGGCATAGGCTTCATCCTCACTCTTATTCATGAATGCATCTTCACAAGATGCATCTACCATTTGTCTGTATTGGTCTCCTAAACCCTCATAGAAAGCTTGAATGATTTGCCACTTGGATAACCATAGTGTGGGCATTTTCTAAGAAGTTTCTTAAGTCTCTCCCATGACTCATGAATTTGTTCCTCTGGAAGCTGAGCAAATCCAATAATAGTTGACCTCATAGTATTGGTTCGGCCTATGGGATAAAATTTCTTAAGAAATTCTTATTGCAATTTAACTTAAGTTTTGATTAGTCTTCCTATTGTGCCAAGCAAATACTTGACTTTGTCTTTTAATGAAAAAGGAAATAAGATTAGTCTAAGGGCATCATTAATTAAATTTTGAATTTTTATCATAGAGTAGATTTGTAAAAATTCATCCAGCTGCTTATAAGGATCTTGATTGGTGTTCCTATAGAAAGATGCGAGCATCTGGATTGTGGTCGACTTGATCTCAAAGAGGATAGCATGGATATTAGATAACTGAATATAAGTCAATGGATTATAAGTGAAAAGAATAAAATATGCCTTCATCTATCTAAGTGGTTTTGAAGAATTTTCAGTCATTTGATTATCTATTTTAATATGAATTAGCCATTTAATTTTATGATTGGGTTCAACTTGATCAAAAAAAGTGATCTCCTACCATGCATGTACTAGTGCAACCCTAACATGGGTTTAGCTAAGCACTCTTTTAATTTAATTTTATTTTTGGAGGAGAAAAAGGAGAAGAAAGAAAGAAGAGTTCTAAATAAGAGATCCTAAAGAGTCCTAGAGCTAAGAAGAGAGAGAAGAATTAGGTTTTATTAGGTTTGATATTTTAGTTAACAATCAAGCTAGACAATCAATCCTGACTAAGGATTGTCCTAGATCTCGATAGTTTCTAATGTTGGAATATCAGCTACTCTGATACCACTTTATTAAGGATCTAGTACCCTCACAAAAGCTCTCTCATAATCCTAAGAAGACACTCAGAAGCTACAAGATGCTTTACCCTCACAACCTCTATGATGGATGCTATGCACCTATTACTTCTCTCACAGGCTGCATATACTCGGCACTCTGTCAAGCTCCTCTTGGTGGCTACCTGAGCTTCTCTACGTGCCTCTCATGGCACACATGCCATCTTCTACTCCATAGCACCTCAGTCCTTTAAATAGAATGAGAATCCTCTTTTTAGCAGTTCACAAGAGTCCTAACAGGGCTCTTTCTTCTAATATATATCGAACATGATATTGATGGAGTCTTGGAATGTTTCTAATCTTTAGATCATGACCACAGCCCTCCATGGTTGCTGAATCCTATGGTTCATGCACAACTCTCATAGATTCTTTGGATTAACTACAATCCAAATCCAAATAGAAAAACTCAGTTCTATTCTATTCATCTCCATTAAGCCAACTCTGTCAGGGATGGAGCTGGCTTGACTGCATCTCACCCAAACTTCTGCTTTCTATCTACCTGAGAGGATTGGCTCAATTATAGTTTGAGCCAGCTTGATCTCAACCTGAGCCAAATCGACCTCGTATCCAAGCTAGCTTGACTGCTTGATGATTTGATTCGCCTCTACTCTGGGTCAAATTCGAGGCATCAAATCCTAACAATCTCTACCTTGACTCGACATTTGGCCTCTACCTAACTTTGAGAGCTTATGAACCATCTCACCCCCATTTCCTACAACTATTAGGGTAGATCCATAATTGCAAAACATGGATCACCCACCCAAGATCACTTGTAGGAAATATGGCACCACTTGTTGCTATGAAAAGATAAAAGAAGACAAACGAACACAACCATATATGTATTAGATATGTGTGCCCTAGAAGCCAGAATTGGCTGACACTTATAATACACTTCTAAGGGCAAAATTATAATTTTAATTATAAATAATAAAATGGGTTAATTTTTATCATATATGTGTATTTAGTGTCTGTGATACATCCCTTGAGTTAATGGTAATGATAATTCTTATTTTCAAGAGTTGAAAATTTAAGACAAGAATTTTCATTATTAACTCATAAAATGCTCCTGACCGTAGGATCATCATGAGGACGGTAATTGATCCAAAAGGTTAGTGTACAATCGCTTCTTTATAGTAGATGAATCTTGAGTCTATGGTGTAGAGACATCAGAGCGAAAGTACAGATACTCGTTAGAGAACGAGGGTATTGAGCATGACCACCTCGAGTAGTCATAAGGAAGTCTATCTTCTCGTCGATGACTGACTCGATGCTGCAGTGGTGTATCTGGTTCTTTGACCTGAGGTGCATCGGTAGTTCACCTTGAGGGTGTTATAGTTTGACTACACCATGACTCGGTCTCCTAGGCATTCGGAATCCTGAGGTGTATGTTGGCTATAGCATGTTCATTGTAGGAATTGGATTGCACCAAGATGGAATCTATCTACCTCGGTGGATGAGGAGCAGCCCTATGATAATCATGAGAATCAAGTCCATAAGCCCATGGCCATGGCAGAATGTGAAATAATAGAAAGAGTTTCTATTAAGATTTTCACATTGGACTTGAATCGAATGATTAAATCATATGATAGAAATTAGGGTTTGACGAGTTCACTTCAACCCTAATCTGATCGGGGCTCAAGATAGAAGAACTTAATCACATAAGTAGCTGCACTGAGAGGTTCATTTTTAGTTTTGATGGGTTGCCACCATATACTGCTAGGTGTCATTGGTGGATTTTGGGAGCAACTAGAATGATTTAGATGATCGATCATTCTAAGTTGTCTGAATCAGAGGAGTTCTAATTCATCGAAAGGAGTTTCGATGATGGAGATTATGACATGTCCCATTACCATACGGAACTGAACCTAACTGGATCACACAAATAAGGGTTTGGATTTGGATATCATCAATTGGACTAATCCAGTTCAATTGATTTGAATAAGATTCAATTAGGTTCAAGAAAATCATGCTAGCACACGATTGAGCCTAACGTTCTCCTTTTTTTTCTTATCATTAAAAGTTATCTCAGTTGAGCCAAATGAGTTTGTGCTCACTTAGGTACATTTACGTGGTCTGATTGAAGCTTGTCCAAGTTAGAAAAAGATTGTCTTAATTTATGAGATAAATTTAAGATAACACCTGCCATTTTCCATCACCTGCTAATTGTTGTACTTTGACTTGGTCAAACATTGACATTTGACCCTTGGACATCTGCCCATGTGTCATTCACTTATTGGAGAGTAGATAGGGGCTTGTCCCCTCTCTAGAAATTGAAAAGAAAGAGGGTGCATGCCTAGGATGGCGTGCACCCATGGATAGGGATGCTGGAGTTCCATACCGATGGAACTCCAGATTGCTTCTTGGATTCAAACTAGGTGACCCTCATCTATAGACTTTGACCAGTCTTAGGTGCTACCTTAGGATGAATCTATGGGTCTCTCATCTGATTGGATCAGGTGATGTCATCCTATCGATTAGATTTAAATCTGATTGAACGAAGCAACGTGATTCATCGGGGTGATGCAGCACTGCATGGCACAGCAAAGTCTATAAATAGACCCTATCTGTGCCCACTTTTTAATAGAGTTTCTCTTAGCCCATTCCCCAAGGCTGTCCCTCTCCCTTCTCCATGCCACCATCTAGCCCTCTCTCTCCTCTCCATGTCCAAGCAAGTTGGGTCTTCAGATTAGTGTGAGTCAGGCAAGAAAAGGCTAACGAAAAAGGAAGAAGGCAGTATTGCTGCAGAGACGATGGGTGACCTTCAGAATCAGTTTTGAAGATCCTCCAAATTAGATCCAGATCTAATTTTTTAAAAAAAAAAAAGAAGGAGAAGATCTCTAGATCCAACCCAAGTGGATATTGGTAGAGGCCAGGCGCTTGCATGGCTAGATCCAGAACCTCAGGACTTCGGTAGGATCATCAACGGGTAATCAGATTATTCAGAATCAAGATAAAACTAATTTAAAATTAATTTAGTTTTATTTTCTTAATTATTAGATTATAAATCAGATCTGAAAAGTGTCAGATCTGATTAGTATCTAGGAGAAAATTTTTGGAATATGCCTCTCGATCCAATCAGATCTGAACGAACCTGATCCAGAAAATCTGGATTTCCCTTCAATTGGTATCAGAGCTAGGATCTTATTAAATTTATTTAGATCTAATTTAATTTGATTAATTAATAATTTTAGATATCACATGAGATGTGATTAGATCTGAAATCAAAAAATAAAAAATTAAAATTAATTTGTTCATATGAGATATGATAGCTGCATGTTTAGACTAGTTGTACAATAGTTCTGCAAATAGGTCTAGATTAAATTTTATTTGATAAGATCAAATTTAAATTTAATTTTTTAGATGATTATGAGATAATTTAGATCTGAAAAATATGCATGCATAATATATGTGATATATACAAAATATATTTTAATTAGATCTTTTTTTTTTAATGAGATATATGCTTAGATCTAATTTATTTTTGTAGATTAGTTGTATTTTTGATTAAGGCATTCTCCTTGGCTGTCTGGTCATAAGAAGAAAGTAGGACTTAAAGACCCTATCCTCTCATTTGATGGGGTGTTCTTATGATGTGTAGGGGTGCTGCGCGTTCGTCCTTAATAAGAAATTGAAAACTTTCTTTTTGTAAAACCCTAGATCCTGAAACCTTAGGATCTTATTTACATGTTTTGTTTAAGAACCTTGACTTAATTAAGAATTAAGTTTATGAAATATTAATTAGGTCTAAAATTGAGAATTTTAGATCAAAGACATATTCATAAATCTGGGTTCGGGCTTGGGTAGCTCAATTAGGTCTAGCAGTTGATCAAATCGAATCAAGAGTTGGTTAGATGGGATCAACAATGTTTAAATTGACCAGCCTAATAAGATTAAATCTGGGTCAAGATCGAGTCACATGAGTGATCGATCAAGCTAAGACCTAATTTGGCTCAGTGATTAAAGTCTGGATTGTAGGCTAACCCGATTGGTTCTATCTCAACAATTTGGTGTCTAAGATAAGTTTGGCAAATACGATCAACTAATTTTTAATTAGGAGCTACTCAACTAGAATGCGTTCTTATCGAGTTAATGGCATATCCCTTCCACCGATCTCACTTATCTGGTCATGTTTGTTGACTCAGTTTTGATCTGAGGTGGTCAATAATCCGAGCTAACCCATGCCACTAGGTTAGTCATAATAGTTATGACTATGTCAAGTCTAGTTTAATGAGACCTAAATCAAATCTCCCTAAGAAAAAATTAAGTCATGATCTTCCACCATTGTAGATGTGTGGGCCCTTCCCGGGGTTGATTGTTCTCGACTGGTTACAGTGGCTCAGTTGGATCGAAAATATGCAACCATGTCTATTAGGCATTGGATGCTACAGGCTAGAGGATGAATTAGGCTCAATATT
>QRFJ01005181.1:0-87771 GCA_006176705.1 Cocos nucifera
TATGAGGGCTGATTATGATGTGCGTGGCTGGGAAACTGATAGCTAGCCATTATAAGGCATTTTTTGTATTGGGGCCTATTTGATGTTTTGGATAGGTAAAATTTGGGTTTGAGCCTGAGTCTGTTGGGATGTCCAAGAAAAATTAAAGTTACTCCAATCTGAATTATATGAACTTGAAAATAGGTCATTAATCAATTTGAAGTATCCTTGAGCAGCTTGAACTTGTTCTTAGATAAAATATGAAAACTCTGCAGTCATAGGATATTCACTCACATGATGGGTTGGGCTAGCACAGATTGAATAAATCTCCTGATAATTAGAAGATGATGTGAATTATGCAGGTGATTGTTGATCTAGGATTAGGAGTTGATCTAATTTCTAAGCAAGAAGGTCAACTTTATCTAATTTTTGGACTATTAGATTTAATGTGAATCAACCATTCAATTAAGTTCAACTAAATCAGAAAAAGTAATTTCCTACCGTGCATGTATTAATATAACCATAATGTATGGTTCAAAAATTTTTTAGAATATTTTAGAATTATATATATTATTATTATTTTATTATATTAAAAATTAAATTTTTTAAATTATTTTATTTATTAATTTTAATTTAATTTAATTTAATTATTATTTTTAATATTTTTTTGGTTAGTTTAATTTAATTTTTATTTTATTTTATTTTATTTTTAAAGGAGAAAGAAGAAGAAAGAAAGAAGAGTTCTAAAGAAGAGGTCCTAAGGAGTCCTAGAACTAAGAAGAGAAGAATTAAGTTTAATTAGGTTTGTTGTTGGTTAGCAATCAAGTTGGTCAATCAATCCTGACTAAGGGTTATCCTAGATCTAGACAGCTCCTAACTGCCAAGGTCACCTTCAAGCCCTCCAAGTGTAGGATCAGCCAATCAACTAGCCAGATAAGTGTAAGGTCGGTGGAAGTCCCTCCGTTGCTTGCCTTAAACACCAATTATGCTTGACCAGGTAAGCAAACGGAACCAATTAGAAACCACCTTCCTTCGGATCCAATCATTCCTGAACTACTTTCCTAGACACCAGTCAAATTGACTAACCTTAACCTAGTTTAACTCTTAGGGTTTCTTATCCTATTGAGCTCAAGTTCCTAGGGTTGATGTCTAATTGATTTTAAAATTAAAGGCTTAGGTCAATGCAGGATGCTGGTTGGTTGTTTGTGGGCTAAGGAAGGGTGATCAAATCCCCATCTTATCTTATTTAATTAGGTTGTGCCCTTAATTTAATTTAATATGATATGCAAAAAAAAAGAATTTCAATCAAAGGGTTCTATGCAATTTAAACTAGATGCATGCAACTAATTGTATTCTGAAAGGCTTACCTTGCCTCCAGTAATCACCAAAAAAAAATAAAACTAATATGATGCATGCTCTAAATAGTTAGAATTTTTAATCTTATCATGAGGCTTTTAATTAGGTTTAAATAGATATTTTTTTAAATTAATTTAAAAATAAAATAAATAAATAAAAACAAAAAAGAGGACTAGGGTTAGGATTGATCTCACCAAAATTAGATGCTTTCTTTCTTTTCTCTTTTTTTTCTACAAAATAAATAAATAAAAAAAAATTAGTAAGCAATATTAAAAAAAATATTTACAATTAATTTACAAAAAAAATTAAAGAAATCAAAGAAAAAATAGCATCTATTCCATCTCTGGCAATGGTGCCAAAAACTTGATAGGAACGCGATGTTGTCGTTAAGACACCATGTTTATTAGTTTAATCTGATTTCTTAAAATAATTAAAAATGCATAGAAAGTAGTGAGTCGGGTCGAATCCATAGGGAAGGTAGTGTTTTTTGACTTAAAATCTTTGATTTTTTTAAAAGAGAAAGAAAAAAATTTAAAAATAGATTTTGAAGTCGGAAATTAAAATTGCGAAGTGAAAATTAAATTATGCAAAAAAGTAAACTTGATACTAAGATCTACTAGTTAGATCTTAGCATCTACTTATAGAAAAAAAAAAGTAATAATTAAAATATAGAAATTAAATTATAATAAAAATAAAGAGCATAAAATTAAAAAATATAAAAATAAATATTATATTAATTAAAATTTTATAATTTAAATACATAAAAAGAAGAAATTAAAACAAGTTGATCTCTAATCTTGGATCGACATTGGCAGAAAGATGGTGTAGAAGCCCAGCTCTTCTTCTCAGCATCCGTTGCTTTGAAGCAGCTTTTAATCCATAGCCTGGCTTCGCCCTGTACTAAGGCTTCACCTTGATCGAAGATGTTGATTTCTGAAGGCCTGGGTCCTTTTTATAGAGCTAGGAAGGCTAGATATTTTTTTTTGGAGGCAATATGGGACTAAGGGTTGTTTTAATTATGAAAATAGAAAGAAATTCGAGTGAAATTTGGATTAAAATAGCCCTTATTGAGTTCTTTTAATTCTGGCCATTGGATGGTGATCCGATGCTTCAAAAAATATCAAAAATGGACGTGTAATGGCCTAGATCAAGTCGGATAAATTTCTGACCATTGGATCATGCTTGATGGAGGAATTTAGGCTGTTGATCACGCGCCTGAGAGTTTGATCGCTGTCAGGAGCCTTCTGGACCGTCGAATTGAAGATAGAATCAAGCGCTGCCATTCGATGGCAATCCGGGTGAAATCAGCAATCAAAAAAATGTTGACCATCCGATCTTGACCGTAAACAACCACCACCGCACGATCACGCATTTACTGTTCCCACGGACCGCGTGGATCGGCTACATCATGCACCGCAATCAATCAGCGCCTTTTATTGATAGATGAAAAGACCAAAATGCCCTATGAGCCATGATGAATTTTCTGTAAATCCTTTAGGGGTCTAGGTCCACCACGTGGCAAGCTCTGATTCGCCGGTGACTGCTGAGCTGGCGGTCCACACTGTGCTGTAGATCGCTGATGGCTTCTGGGCTTAAGTTGGCTAGCGTGGATGGCTTGACACGCCGGCTTGGTTGGCTTGGCTCGGCGCATTTGAACGCACCGACTGCTGCGGCTTGTGCCGTTTGAGCCGTATGTTGTTTTTCATTTAAATTTTTTATTTTATTATTTTAAAAATTCATATCTTTTTTGTTTTAGCTTTGTTTTGCTTCAAACTTATTTCGTTATGATCAAAAAAATGAGCTCTTTCCATTGATTATAAAATTTTATTTTCTAATTTTTATTATTTTTTTAATTAATTTTTTAATTAATAAAAATATGAATTTTTCAAAAATTATATATAAATTGATTAATAATTTTTAAAAATTAATATAAATTAATTAATAAATTAATACTTTTATTGGTAAATTTATGATACTTATCATCCAAAAATTTGATAGAAATGCGATGTTGTCATTAAGACACCGTGTTTATCAGTTTAATTTGACTTCTTAAAATAATTAAAAATGTATAGATAGTAGTGAGTCGGATCGAATCCACAAGAAAGATAATATTTTTAGATTTAAAATATTTAATTTTTTTAAAAAAAATAAAAAAAAATTAAAAATAGATTTTGAAGTTGGAAATTAAAATTGAGAAGTGAAAATTAAATTATGCAGAAAAGTAAACTTGATACTAAGATCTACTAGTTAGATCTTAGCATCTACTTATAAAAAAATAAAAAAATAATAATTAAAATATAAAAATTAAATTATAATAAAAAATTAATAGCATAAAATTAAAGAACATAAAAATAAATATTGCATTAATTAAAATTTTATAATTTAAATACATAAAAAAAAATTTAAAACAAGCTGATCTCTAATCTTGGATCGATATTGGTAGAAAAATGGTGTAGAAGCCCAGCTCTTCTTCTTGGCATCCATTGCTTTGAAGCAGCCTTTAACCCATAGCCTGGCTTCGTCCTGTACCAAGGCTTCATCTTGATCGGAGATGTTGATTTCTGAAGGCCTGGATTTCTTTTATAGAGCTAGGGAGGCTAGATTTTTTTTTTTTAAGGCAATATGGGACTAAGGATTGTTTTTATCATAAAAATAGGAAGAAATCCAAGTGAAATTCGGATTAAAATAGCCCTTATTGAGTTCTTTTAATTCTGGCCGTTAGATGGTGATCCAATGCTTCAAAAAATACCAAAAATGGACGTGTAATGGCCTAGATCAAGTTGGATTAATTTTTAACCATTGGTTCGCACTTGATGGAGGAATTTAGGCCGTTGATCATGTGCTTGAGAGTTTGATCGCCGTCGGGAGCCTTCTGGACCGTCGGATCGAAGATAGAATCAAGCGCTACCGTCTGATGGTGATCCGGGTGAAATCAGCAATCAAAAAAAATGCTAACCGTCCGATCTTGACCGCAAACAACCACCACCGTATGATTGCGCGTTTACTGTTCCCATGGACCGCATGGATCGGCTACATCATGCACCGCAACCAATCAGCGCCTTTTATTGATAGATGAAAAGACCAAAATGCCCTATGAGCCGTGATGAATTTTCTGTAAACCCTTTAGGGGTCTAGGTCCACCATGTGGCGAGCTCTGATTCATCGGTGACTACTGAGCTGGCGATCCACACTGTGCTATAGACCGGTTGATGGCTTCTGGGCTTGAGTCGGCTAGCGTGGATGGCTTAGCATGCCGACTTGGTCGGCTTGGCTCGGCGCGTTTAAACGCACCGGTTGCTGCGGCATGGCGGCTTGAGCCGTTTGAGCCGTATGTTATTTTTCATTTAAATTTTTTTATTTTATTTTTTTAGAAATTCATATATTTTTCATTTTAGCTCCATTTTGCTTCAAACTTATTTTGTTATAATCAAAAAAATAAGCTCTTTCTATTGATTATAAAATTTTATTTTTTAATTTTTATTTTTGTTAATTAATTTTTTAATTAATAAAAATATGAATTTCTTAAAAATTATATATAAATTGATTAATAATTCTTAAAAATTAATATGAATTAATCAATAAATTAATACTTATATTGGTGAATTTATGGTACTTATCAACTTAGAAAGTCTTTGTATGGCTTGAAACAATCTTCTCGTCAGTGGTATCGAAGGTTTGATAACTTTATCTTGAGCTTAGGCTTCAGCAGATGTGAACATGATTATTGTGTCTACGTCAAGAATGTAGATGAGGAGGATGCCCTGTACTTATTATTGTATATAGATGATATGCTCATAGCCAGTAGAAGCATGGATGCTATGAAAAGATTGAAAAGGATATTATCATCTGAATTTGAGATGAAAGATTTGGATCTAGCTGAATAAATCCTTAGAATGGAGATTTATAGAGATAGGTGCAAACGAGTGCTCCATTTATCATAAAAAAAGTATGTTCAGAAGGTTCTGAAAAGGTTTGGGATGGAGAAGGCCAAACCTGCAGAGATGCCATTATCGAGCCATATGTCTCTCTCCAAGTTATAGTGCCCCCAGTCAGAAGAGAAGAGAGAGTACATGGAACGAGTCTCTTATGCAAATGCTGTAGGTAGTCTGATGTATACTATGATGTACTATAGATCAGATATAGCACATGCTATGAGCACGGTTAGTAGATACATAGCTAACCTTGGAAAGGAATACTGAAAAGCATTAAAATGGATGTTGAGATATCTGCATGGAATAAGGGATTATGGTTTAGTATTTAGTGGACGATCGGGAGAATTTGGAGAACAATCTGTGAAGATGTGTGAAGGTTTAGGTCCTCTGAAAGAATTTGTTGATGCAAATTATGCTGGTGATCTTGATACAAGGAGGTTTACTATTGGATACCTCTTCTACGTATATGGTGGACCGATGTCTTGGAGATCAATCCTTTAGCCAATCACGGTCTTGTCTACCACAGAGGCCGAGTACATTGGGATAACGGAGGCTGCAAAGAAAGCCCTTTGGCTTAGGAGGCAGATTGATGAGTTGAGGGTGGAGCAGAGCAAAGTTATACTATTCGGTGATAGTCAGAGTGCTCTGTTGTTGGCACAAAACCCAATCTATCATGCACGCATAAAGCATATAGACGTAAGGTACCACAAGATCAGAGAGTTGGTGGAGGAAGGTGAAGTAGAACTGATGAAGGTCCATACCAAGGAGAATCAGTCTGATGCACTCATGAAGGTACTCTCCAGAGATAGCTTTCAGAGATGTGTGGCACAGATGGGTCTGTTAAGAAGAGATGAGTTCACAAGGACTTAAAAGTACCAAGGTGGAGAATGTGAGCTCAGAAGTGGCACTCCCAAGTCTTGAAAATATGAGAAGATAGGTCATAAAAAGATGGGAGCGAGTCGGAAGAAGAATCAGTCTCAATAGTAAAGTTCAAAAACTGAGCCGGCTCACTCTAAGACTAAGCCGGCTCAGTTGGGAACTGGGTTGGCTCAGTTCAAGACTGGATCAGCTAGGTCTCAAAGAAAAATTCAGACAGAAAGTGGTATTTTTAGACTGTTGGCATGGTACATAACTGGGTTGGTTCAGTCTGGGACTGAGCCGACCTAATCGTAGGTTAGTCGGCTCAATTTGAAACTAGGTCGGCTCAGTTTTCATGGGTCATTATTTTATGTACATGGGTTATTTGGGTTTAGAGAGTTTTTCTATGAGCTTGGACTTGACCCTTTATAAAGTATATATACTGAAAATAGGTCAAGGTTGGAAGAGTGCTGAAATATACTGAATAAAAGCTCTTTTCTTTCAAAAATCTTTTCTTCTCTTCTTCTCTATTCCTTGAATTATTTAATCGTGCTTCCACATTAATCTCTGAGAAGTACTTTCTTGTTGCTTGGCTAATCACTAGTGTCCACGCCGATCCATATAGAAAGAGTGCATATTCCCAACACATATGGTAGTTCATGATGAATTGTCCATACGCATCCGTCAAAGATTGCAGAATTATATCAATCTACAAATTCTTGTCCAACTTAACATCGAGCTTCTCAAGCTCTTCTAAGTTCTTGATCATCATCAGACAATGATCTTGGATCGACTGTCCATCATGCATTTGAGCCTTAAAAAGTCTTCTAGTGACTTGATATTTGGCCACGACTTTGTTCACCAAACAACTCTTGTAGGTGAGCCAATATTTGGCGGCTAGTCTTAATATCTTCATGTTGGCACTGGAGCTCATCAGACATCGAGCCCAACATGTAATACCTGATTTTTTTTTATCATCATCCATCCACTTCTCTAGAGACGCTCTCTGATCAGCGGATGGATGGGCTGGTAAAGTGGAAGGGTTCTATTTCAACACATGAGTCAACTTCTCGAAACCCAAAATAATTTTGAAGTTTTGGAGCCAATCCTTGAAGTTGGGTCTGGTCAGTCTATGGGTGTCCAGGATACGGGCTAGTGGGTTGGATGCAGACATTTTCCTATAGAAAGTCAAAATTTCTAGTTAGATTTTGTAATTAGACTTAATCAATTTGTTTAAAAATTTTATTTTAAATAAATTAGGCTCCCACTATTTTCTCAGATCTCTACTCTCTCTGGGCAGAGTGCGAAAATCTTCGCGATCAATTAATTTCTAGTGGGTGGTGTGGTCCCATCGACTGGCTTACCACTTCACCTAATAGTTATTGGTGATGGATCAACCGATGAGTGGACAACTTTTATCCAATGATTTTCTAATCATGGTGCACCTAATCCTGATCTCTAATTCATGAATCTCACCATGTACGAAATATTAATCCACTCCTTAGTTAAGTTAGACCCAATATTTGCACGAATTAGATTTTTGATTGGGTCTCTCACCGTATCCAAAATATGGAGCCTAACATATCCTCCAACCCATAGCATCCAATGCCTAATAGATGTGGTTGCATCTTTTTGGTGCAACTGAGCCACTGTAATCAGTCGAGAATAATCAATCCTGAGAAGGGTCCGCACATCTACAATGATGGAAGACCAATTGAATTAATCTTTTCTTAGGGAGATTCAATTTTGGTCTCTTAGATTTGACTCAATCATAACGATTATGACAAGCCTAGTGGCATGGGTTAGCTCGAACTGTTAGCCATCTTAAATCAAAACTAGATTAACACAAATGGCCAGATAAGTGAGACCGATGGAAGGGATATGCCATTAACTTTACAAGAACACATTCAGATTGAGTAGCTCCCAATTAAAAATCAATCGATCGTATCTGCCAAACTTATCTTAGACATCAAATTATCGAAACAGAACTAATCGGATTAGCCTACAATCCAAGGTTGAACCATGAAGCCAAATTAGGTCTTAATTTGATCGATCACATCTGGCTGTGAGTCGATCTTGACCCAGACTTACAACTATTGAGCTGGTCAATTCTAAGCACTCTTGATCTCACCTAACCAACTCTTGATTCAGTTTGATCAACCGCTAGACCTAATTGAGCTACCCAAGCCCGAACCCAATTTTATGAAAATATCTTAGATCTAAAAATTTTTAATTTTTTAGATCTAATTAGTTTTATAATTAGTTTGATCAACTACTAAACTTAATTAGTTTTATAATCTTAATTCTTAATTAAGTTTGGGTTCATAAATAAAAAAATATGTATCAAAATCCTCAGATTTCAGGATCTAAAGTTTTGCAGAAAAATAAGTTCTGATTTCTGATTAAGGATGAACGTGCAGCACCCCTACATGCCATAAGAACATCCCATTAAATGGAAGGAGAGGGCCTTTAAATCCTACTTCGTTCTTATGATCAGACGGCCAAGGAGAATTCCTTAATCAGAAATATAATTGAAACTACAAAACTAGTTAGATCTTGATCATATATCACATATATAATTATTGATCTAACTAATACATGCTTTGCATACATCTCATGTACCATTACTAAATTAAATATACATACTTTTTAGATTTAAAATATCATATATAATATCTAAAAAATAGATTTAAATTTGATTATATCAAAATAAAACTATTCTAGATAATTTGTAGAACTATTCTACAACTAGTCTAATCATGCATCTTTTCATATCACATACAAATAAATCAAAAATTAAAAAATTTATTTTTTATTTTTTAGATCTGATTACAATAATTATAATATTAAAAAAATAAAAATTAAATAAATTTAAAATTATATTTAATTAAATTAACAACATAATTATACTAGACTACACATAGAACTATTCTATTCCCAGTCTAGTCTTGCATCTCATACATATTAGATCTAAATAATTTAATTTTAATTTTTTGATTTTAGATCTAATAACATCTAATGTGACATCTAAAACTTTTTAATATTAAATAAAAAATAAAAATAAAATTAGATCTAAAATAGATCCAAAGAACTACAACCTGATTCTGATGCCAGTTGAAGAAAAAAACTATTTTTCCAACATAGGATCGTTCAGATCTGATTGGATCTGAAGAAATATTTTAAAATTTTTTTTCTAAAATTATAATTAGATATGAGACTTCTTAGATTTGATCATAGAGATTTGATATTAAAAATTTAAAAAAATTAAATCAGATTTAATTTCAAGTACCCGATTTGGTAATCTAATTATCCTGCGATGATCCTATTGATTTTTGAGGTTCTGGAAGGAGCCACACACGCGCTTAGCCTCTACTAGTATCCACTTAGGTAGGATCTAAATATCTTCTTCTCATGAATCTCTTCTTCAAAAATTAGATCTGGATCTAATTTGAAAAGCTTTTAAAATGACTTCTGAGGGCAGCCTGTTCGTCTCACGAACACCGTTGCATAGATGTTGAATCTTGTACCAAAAATCTTGGACCTTCAACTCCGATTTATGCCTAACTTTTTAGACATGTAGAAGAGAGGGAGAGAGAGGATAGAGAGTGCATGGATATTAGTGGAAAGGCTCCTTTTGGTGTAGAAAAAATAAATTACATTGAGGCAATTTTGTGAGAAGAGTTCTTATACAAGACATAGCGCCATAAAGAGTCCCTTTTTGACCAAAAACCTTATTAATTTGACTATTAGGACTCTTGGATCTGATCTCCATGAAAAACCCCAGATCTCATTTAGTTTTGACACCAAAAATCCAACTATAAGATGGCAGCATGAAAGGATTAGGAAGAGTCCATGTGCATCTAGGACTCTTCCCTCAAGAGCTTGATCCAAATTAAACTCTATCAAAAGCTAGTCTAGGCACCTCCAAAAATCACAAAATTTTTTACACCCAAATTATATCTCGTGCCCTATCATATATTAAAAAATTAGAATAAAATAATTTCTAAAAGCATTTTTAAAATTCTCTGATCATGTGACCCTCAATTCTCTTAATTGGGTCAACTATTGACCCTAGTCCAATTGCACTAGGAATGAATTTAATTTTCATAATTAATCTGATCTAGACTTATTTCTAAAACCAGTCAGATAAAAATAAACTCATTCAAGATATAGAAATAAGTCAAATCAAATTTGACTCAATTACGATGAATCAGAAAGATTACAGAAGGAGAAAGTCAGGCTCAATCATGTGCTAGCACGATTATGTTGAACCTGATTGGATCTAATTCAAATCAATCGAACTAGGTTAGCTCAATTGATGACATCCAAATCCAAACCTTTATTTGTGTAATCTAGTTAGGTTCAGTTTCATATGATAATGAGATATGTCGTGATCTCCATCATCGACATCATCGAAATACCTTTCGATGGATCAGAACTTTTCTGATTCATACAACTAGAATGATCGATCATCAAAATCATTCTAATTACTTTTAAAATCTACTAGTGATATCTGGCAGTATATGATGGCAATCCATCAGAACTAAAAGTGAACCTCTCAATACAGCTATCTGTGTGATTAGATTCTTCTATCTTGAGCTCCGACAGGATTAGGGTTAAGGTGAACTCATCAAATCCAATATCCATTAATGAATTAATCATTTGATTTGAGTCCTATATGAAATTCTTTATAGAAACTCTTTCTATCATCTTCACTCTGCCATGGTCATGGGCTTATGGCCTCGATTCTTATGAACATCATAGGGCTACTGCTCATCTACCAAGATAGATAGATCCCTTATTGGTACAATCCAATTCTTATAATAAATGTACTATAGCCAACATATACCTCAGGATTTTAAATGGCTAGGAGACTGAGTTATGGTATAGTCAAACTACAACATCCTCAAGGTGAATTTTTGATGCACCTTAGATCAAAAAATTGGACACACTACTATAACATCGAGCCAATCATCGACGAAAAGGTAGACTTTCTTATGAATGCTCGAGGTGGTCACGCTCATTACCCTCGTTCTCTAACGAGTACCTGTACTCTCACTTTAAAGTCTCCACACCATAGACTCAAGATTCATCTACTCAAAAAAAGCAATCATACACCAACCTTCCAGATTATTTACCATCCTCATGATGATCCTACGGTCGGAAGTAGTTTATGAGTTAATTATGAAAATTCATATCTTAAATTTTCAACTTTTTGAAAATATGAATTCTCATTACCATTAACTTAAAGGATGTATCACATATACTTTAAATACACACTATGATAGAAAATAGTTTTTTATTAATTTATAGTCAAAATTATAAAATTATCCCTTGAAGTGTATTACAAGTGTTAGCCAATTTAGCTTCAAGGGCATACATCTAACAATCTGGTGAAGCCCTTTCGACCGAGCCTTCCTAAGCATGGCAGTGTGTTATGGTATCAACTTGCTCTAATACCGCTTGTTATGGATGTCTGGCTAGGACACCACCATCTCAAAATCTATACCCTTTTATTGATCGTAGGAAGAAAGAATAATAAAATAAGAACACAATCAGGTATATGGATTAGCCCAAGTGCTAACTCCATGAGGCATGGAAGCTTTACTATGAAAAAAATCAAGTACAAGAGGAGAACACCCACTCTCTACTTACTATACACAAATCTCTCTTAACTAAAAGTTATACTTACAAAAGTTCTCTTAAAATCCCCAAGGAGATCCTCTCACAGTCCTACAGTACCAAGGTCCTCAACGCCCTTGGATGCTTCCTATGAAAGTTGCTACATCATATCTTATAGCCACTCACATGATCGTTGTCTCGCTCTGCCTGACGCTCTGCTCTACCTCGATGATCTACCTATATCTGCTTTGCAAGCTGCATATGATCGGTGCTCTATCGAGCTACTCTCGGTAGCTACTAAAGTCTCTCTATGCTTCTCCATGCTCCACAGCATCTCAGGCCTTTAAATAGGCTGAGAATCGCATCATGGGAGACCTAACAGGACTCTATCTCCTTATACGAGTCCAATAGGACTCTAATTGTGTCCACAGCTTCAAAATCATGACTACCCCTCCATGACTTTTGGATCCTGCGATCCACGTGCAACTCCCATAGACCACTTGAATTAATCATAATTTGAGTTTAAACAAAAAATCCTATCCTATTTTTTCACCTCTATCGAGCTAACTCTATCAAAGATTGAGCTGGCTCGACTGTGTTTCATCTGAGCACCTACTTTCTATTTGCCTGAGAGGGTCCGCTCACAGTCGAGCTGACTCAATCTCAGCCCGAGTTGACTCAACCCATATCCAAGCCAACCCGACTACTGTGCTGATACTGATTCTCCTCTGCTATAGATCAAATTCAAGGTGTCAAATCCTGACAATCTTTATCTCGACTCGATATTTAGCCTCCACCTGACTTTGAGAGCTTTTGGATCCTCTTACCTCTATGCCTTAGGGCAATTGCCTGCTACTCATGGATGGGCAAATATGAAAGTCGAGCTAGGCTGTTTAATTCCATTTTCGTCATATGTCGTGCTCTACCTCACTCGAGACTTGCTCGGGGTAGCCTTCTAGCAACATCGCTCATCCTCCCAATTCTTCAATCTCATGTCCGATCCATCTCTACCTGGCGCTCCACCTCACACTGGGCTCTGCTGGCATCTTTCATGTAGATGGCTCCTCCTTATATAAAAGAGCATCGATCAACCCTTCATGATTAATGTCCATCTTGATTGTACCTATCTTTTTTATTTTCAATCTTGATCACCACTGTCGCAACCTATCTCAATACCAATCTGACTCTAATACCAATTATTATGGTATCAACTTGCTCTGATATCACTTATTGTGGATGTCTAGCTGGGACGCCACCACCTCAAGATCCGATATTCTTTTGTTGACAATAAGAAGAAAGAAGAAATAAAATAAGAATATAATCAAGTACATAGATTAGCCCAAGTGCTAGCTCCATGGGGCATGCAAGCTTCACTATGAAAGAGAAAATCAAGTACAAGAGGAGAACATCCACTCTCTACTCGTTGTACACAAACCTCTCTTAACTAGAAGCTATCCTCATAAAAGCTTTCTTAAAATCTCCAAGGAGACCCTTTCATAGGCTTGCCAGTACCAAGATCCTTGATGCACTTAGATGCTTCCTGTAAAATCATGCCTTACGACCACTCACACGATCATTGTCTCGCTTTGCCTGATGCTGTGCTCTATCTCGATACTGTGCCAATGTTTGCTCTGTGGACTACATGTGCTCGACACTCTACCAAGCTCCTCTCGATGGCTGCCAGAGTCTTTCTATGCTTCTCCATGCTCCATAGTATCTCAAGCCTTTAAATAGACTGAGAATCTCATCATAGGAGTCCTAACAGGACTCTATCTCCTTATATGAGTCCAATAGAACTCTGACCATGTCCACAACTTTCAAATTGTGACTATAGCCCCTCATGGTTGCTATCCAATGGTCCATGCGCAACTCTTATAGATCCCTTAGATTAATCATAATTCAAGTCTAAATAAAGAACCCCATCTTGTTGATAATATTAGATGTATGCCCTAGAAGTCAGATTGGTTGATACTTATAATACACTTCTAAGAATAATTTTATAATTTTGACTATAAATTAATAAAAAGATTATTTTTTTTATCATAGTATGTATTTAAAAGTGTCGGTGATACATCCTTTGAGTTAATGATAATGACAATTCATATTTTCAAGAGTTCAAAATTTAAGACATGAATTTTCATAATTAACTCATAAACTGCTTTCGACCGTAGGATCATCATGAGGATGGTGATCGATCTAAAAGATTGGTGTACAATCGCTTCCATAGGATAGATGAGTTTTGTATCTATGATGTAGAGATATTGGAGTAAAAGTATAGGTACTCATTAGAGAATGAAGGCACCGAGTGTGACCACCTCGAGCAGTCATAAGAAAGTCTACCTTCTCATCGATGACTGGCTCGATGCTACAGTCAGGTTCTTTGACTTGAGGTACATCAATAGTTTACCTTGAGTGTGTTATAGTTTGACCATACCATAACTCGATCTTGTAGCCATTCGGAATCCTGAGGTGTATGTTGGCTATAGCATGTTCATTCTAGAAAATGGATTGCACCAAGATAAGATCTATCAACCTTGGTAGTGGAAGAGTAGTCTTATAATGATCATGAGATCGAGTTCTTAAGCCCATGGCCATGGCAGTGTAATATAATAGAAAAAAGTTTTCTATTAAAATTTTACATCGGACTTAAATCGAATGATTCATTCATATGACGGATGTTGGGTTTTGACGAGTTTATCTTAAACACTAATCCCGTTGGAACTGATGATAGTAGAATCGATTCACATAGATAGCTGCACTAAGAGGTTCGCTTTTAGTTCTAATGGGTTGCCATCATATACTGCTAGGTGTCACTAGTGGATTTTGAGAGTAATTAGAATGGTCTTTATGATCGATCATTTCAATTGTATGAATCAAAAAAGTTTTGATCCATCAAAAGGTATTTCGATGATGTCAATGATAGAGATCATGATATATCTCATTACCATACGAAATTAAACCTAACTGGGTCACATATACAAGGATTTGAGTCTACTTGTGATCAATTGGATTGAGTCAGTTCAATTAATTTGGATTAGATCTAATTAGGTTCAAGAAAATCATGCTAGCACAAGATTGAACCTAATATTCTCTTTCTGTAGTCTTTCTAGTTCATCATGGATGAGTTTGACTCAACCAAAATTCAAACTGGAGCTTGGGTTGTCTTAATTCATCAGATGATTTTTAGGATAACATCTATCATTTTTGGTCACCTGCTATTTCTGATCACCTCCCTTTTTGTGTCACACACCAGGGTCAAAGGTTGACCCTGTTGTAAGAAAGAAGGGACTAGGGGCGCACGCCCTCTGGAGAATTTCTAGGGGTGCATGCCCCCACTTATTTGGTATGGCATGGAGAGGGTGCACATCCTCCTAGGCATGCACCCAAAGTGGATAGGTTTTGACTTGGTCAAATTTCATATTTGACCAGTCAAAGAGGTTTGATAGAGATCAAACTCTAAGAGAGAAGGAAGAGTCCAGCACACTAAACTTCCTTCCCTTCTTCCTACCTATTTTGTACATCATTTTATGAAATTTTTAGGGTGGTAATTCTGATGTGAGTTGGCATGAAAATTAGTCAAGAAATCAAAATTAAATCAAGCAATTGGTTGCTTGATTGATTGAAACACTGAGGTGGCACAGCGCTCTATTTAAGAGACCCTGCGCCCTAGGGTTTCTCATAATTGTTTCTCTATGCCCCAAGCCCCCACTTACTGCCATCTCCTCTTTATCCATGCCCCTCCTCTCCTTCTTATCTATGCCCAAAGGTTGGGCCAAGATTCCAAGAGAAGATCCATGGGAATTAGTGCAAAGGTTTCAAGGAAAGAGACAACGTTCGTGAGATGAGCATGCTGCATTCATCAGTTGATTCAAAGGCTCTACAAAATCAGATTTAGATCTAATTTTTGATGATCAGATCTAAAAGGAGAGTACCTCTAGATCCAATCTAAGTGGACTCTGATAGAGGCCAGGCACATACGTGGCTTGATCCAGAATTCAAAGCTTCCGCAGATCATCAACAAGGTAAAAGCAATTTACCCTAAAGGTAACATTAGATGTTACTATTTTAATTTTATTTTTAATTTTTAATATCAGATCTTTAAAATCAGATTGAAGAACTCTCTGATCTAATTAAATGCTATAGAAATATTTTTGAAATATTATTTATAGATCTGGTCAGATCAAACCAATCCTGTGGTGGAAAAAGTAGTTTTTTTTTAACTGATATCAGAGCCAGGTTAGTAGTTCTTCAGATCTATTTTAGATCTAATTTTTATTATAATCTATGATATGATATTAAGAATTTTAGATGTCACATTAGATGTGATTAGATTTAAAATCAAAAAGATTAAAAAATTTTAGATTCATATCAATCTTGTATGAGATGCATATCTAGACTAGGTTTAGAATTGTTCTATATGTAGTCTAGTGCTAATTTCCTTTTTGATATGATTAAAAAAAATTTTAGATCTTTATGCTTCTATTTTTTGATATTATAAATATTATAATCAGATCTAAAAATAAAAAATAAACTTTTTAATTTTTATATGAGATATGAATGAAGCATGCCTAGACTAGTTGTAGAATAGTTCTATGATTTATCTAGAATAGATTTTATTTTGATATGATCAATATAAAATTTATTTTTTATATATTATATGTGATGTATCAGATCTAAAAGCATGCATTTAGGATTTAATGATTGATATATGAGATGTATACAGAATGTGCATACTTAGATCTATGACTTTATATGAGATATATGTTGTAGATTTATTATTTTATAGTATAGTAATTATTTCTAATTAAGGCATTCCCCTTGGCCATCCGGTCATAAGAGCAAAGTAGGATTTAAAGGCCCTCTCCTTCCATTCGATGGGATGCTCTTATGGCATGGAGGGGTGCTATGCGTTCATCCTTAATTAAAAATCAAAAATTTACTTTTTTACAAAATTTTAGATCCTGAAATCCTAGAATTTTTGCATGTTTCTGGTTATGAACCCAAACTTAATTAAGAATTAAGATTATAAAACTAATTAGATCTAAAACTATGAATTTTAAGATCTAAGACACCTTCAAAAATTTAGATTCGGACTTGGGTAGCTCAAATAGGTCTAGCAGTTGATCAAATCGAATCAAGAGTTGGTTAAGTGGAATCAAAGAAAGCTTAGATTTAACCAGCCTAATAGAATTAAGTCTGGGTCAAGGTCGAATCACATTAAGATGTGACTCGATCAAGTTAAGACTTGATTTAGCTCCACGATTCGAGCCTAGATTATAAGCTAACCTGATTGATTTTGATTTGATAATTTGGTGTCTAAGGTAAGTCTGGCAGACATGATCGATTGATTTTTAATTGAAAGCTACTCGACCAGAATGCATTCTTATCGAGTTAATGGCATATCCCTTCCACCGATCTCACTTACCTGGCCATTTATGTCGATCCAGTTCTGATTAAAGATGGCTAATAATTCAAGCTAACCCATGCCACTAGGTTAGTCATAATTGTTATGACTAAGTCAAGTCAAGTTAAAAGAGACCTAAATTAAATCTTTCTAAGAAAATATTAAGTCTAAGGTCTTCCACCATTGTAGATATGTAAGCTCTTTTCAATTTTGATTATTCTCGACTGAATACAGTGGTTCAATTAGGCCGAAAAGATACAATCATATCTATTAGGCATTGAATGCTATGGTTTGGAGGATGGGTTGGGCTCAATATTTTGGATATAGTGAGAGACCCAATCAGAAATCCTATTCGCGTAAGTGGTGGGTCTGACTTAACTAAGAATTGGATCAATATTTCGAACATGGTGAAATTCATGAATTAAAGATCAGGTATTGGTGCACCATGATTAGAGAATCATTAGATAAGAGTTGTCCACTCATCGATTAATCCATCATCAATAACTGTTAGGTGAGATGATGAGCTGTCGGTGGGACCGCACCATCTACTAGAAATCATTGATCATGAAGATTTTTGCATCTCTGCCCAGGGACTGTAGGGATCCAAAAAAATAATGGGAGCTAAATTTATTTAAAAATTAAATCTCTAAATAAATTGGTTAAGTCTAATTACAAAATCTAACTAAAAATTTTGACTCTCTATAGAAAAATATCTGCGTCTAACCCACTAGCCTATATCCTAGACACCCATAGACTGATTGAACCCAACCATAAGAATTAGCTTCAAAACTTTAAAATTATTTTGGATTTCAAAAAATTGACTCATGTATTAGAATAAGATTCTCCCACTTTATCAGTCCATCCATCTACTGAACAGAGAGCGTCTCTCGAAAGATGGATAGATAAAGATAACAAAGCTAGGTATTATATGTTGGGCTCGATGTCTGATGAGCTCCAACACCAACATGAAGATATAAAGACTAGCCACCAAATGTTGGCTCATCTGCAAGAGTTGTTTAATGAACAGAATCGCGTAGCCAAATGTCAAGTCACTAGAAGACTTTTTAAGGCTCAGATGCATAATGGGCAGTCGGTCCAATATCATTGTCTGATGATGATCATGGACTTAGAGGAGCTTGAGAAGCTTGATGTCAAGTTGGACGAGGACCTACAGATCGATATAATCTTGCAATCCTTAACTAATGCATATGGATAGTTCATCATAAACTACCATATGCATAAACTATAAAATAGTTTAGTTGAACTTAAGAACATGTTGATTACTGTTGAGCTCTCCATGAAAGGTTCAAAGGGCTCAGTTCTTGCTGTGGAGTAGACTTTCTCTAAAAGAAAGTCTTTTAAAAAGAAGAAGAAGTCTGTGAAGAAGCAAAAAACAAAAAGTGGAAAGAAGAACAAGAAGGGAGAGCCGAAGAAGAAGGCCACTAACAAAGAAAAGTATTTTCATTATAATTTTGATGGCCATTGAAAGCAGAACTATCCTTTATACCTGACCATCCTGAAGAACAAGAAGGAGGCAGGTCCTTTTAGAGGTATGCTCATGATTGAATCTAACTTAACAATTTCTTTTGCATCCAGTTAAGTGCTTGACTCTAGATCTAGCGCTCATTTATGCACTTCCATGCAGGATCTTGAGGAGAGTAGAAGGTTGAGAGATGGTGAGATGATCCTGCACATCGAAAATGGAGCAAGAGTTGCTGTTGTGGTCATTAAAACCTATCCTCTTCGACTACCATTTGGTTTAGATTTGATTCTTAGGGACTATTATTTTGTACTTGCAGCAAGCAGAAATTTGATTTCTGTTTCTTGTTTAGCACATATAGGTTATGTTATTAACTTTCTTAAGGACCACTGTACTATTCTTTTTGAAAGAAATAAAATTATAAGTAGATTCTTAATTAATAGTCTCTATCAGTTGCATATTTATGTATCTATATTAAATGTCGAGCGAAACATGAATGCCATAGGACTAAAGCAACCTAAGGATAGTCTAAATGATAAGTATGTATGGCACCTTAGGCTAGGTCATATAGCGGAAGATAGGATTAACAAATTAGAAAAATTCAGGCTATTGAATCTATTAACTTTCGAGTCATATCCAATTTGTGAATCATGCCGTCATAGCAAAATGACCAAGCTTCCTTTTATAGGACATGGGGAAAGGGCCACAGACCTTCTTGTCCTAGTACATACTAATGTATGCGGCCCATTTAATGTGTCGGCTAGAGGTAACTATATCTACTTCATTATCTTTACCAATGATTTCTCTTGATATGGATATGTGTATCTAATGCGATACAAGTTTGAAGTCTTTGAAAAGTTTAAGAAATTTAGACATGAAATAGAAAAGCAAACTAGAAAATCCATTAAGATTCTTCGATCAGATCAAGGAGATGAATATCTTGTTGAAAATTTCTAGACTATCTTAAGAAAAATAGCATAGTTTCTCAATGGACTCCACCTGGAATGCCTCAACTCAATAGGATTTTAGAATGAAGGAACCTGATCCTATTAGATATGGTCCGATCCATGATGAGCTTCATGGACCTTCCTGATTTTCTTTGGGGATATAGTCTAATGACCATAATTTACTTACTGAATAGAATTTTTTCTAAAACTGCTCCTACCATACCGTATGAGATATATATGGTATGGTAAGAAACCAAGTCTGAGTCATCTTAAACTTTGGGGTTATCTAGCTCATGTCAAGAGACAGCAAGTGGACAAGTTAGAGTCTAGGTCCTTTAGAGCTCATTTTATAGAATATCCTAAAGAGTCGTTAGGATATTATTTCTATATTTCGAAAGACCATAATATAATTGTGAGTCGACATGCCATCCTTCTTAAAAAATAGTTTATCCAAGATGGTAGCATTGAAAGATAGATAAGGCTTGAGAAAAAAGTCTCCCAAGAGCAATGAGCTAAGGAACTTATAGAACCTAATCAGATAGAGCCAGTCCAATCACAACCTCCTCCACCTCATAGATCAAATAGGATTTTTCATCCTTCTGAAAAATACTTAGGCATTATTTCTAAAGATGTAGAAAAAATATTCCTCATAAAAAATGGGATTCATGGTGATGATCCCAAAAACTTATGACGATGCGATATCAGATATCAACTCTAAGAAATAGTTAGAGGCAATGAAGTTTGAGATTGACTCAATGCGATCGAACCAAGTCTGGACCTTGGTAGATCCACCTGAAGGTATAGTACCTATTGGGTGTAAATGGATCTACAAGAGAAAGATAAGTGTAGATAGAAATATGGAGACATTCAAGGCTAGGTTAGTGACAAAAGGATATAGTCGGCATGAAGAAATTGACTATCAGGATACCTTCTCGCCAATAGCCATGCTTAAATCCATCTGCACACTGCTTGTTATTGTAGTCTATTTCGATAATGAAATATGACAGATGGATGTGAAAACGACATTCTTAAATGGGTATCTTGAGGAAGATATCTATATGGAATAGCTGCTAGGTTTCACATCCAGTGATGCTAATCATAAGGTCTATAAGCTGCAAAGATCCATCTATGGACTTAGGCAAGCATCTCAGAGTTGGAATGCTCGTTTTAATGATGTCATCAAATTGTTTGGATTCATAAAAAAATGAGAAGGAGCTTTGTGTGTTCAAAAAGATCAATGGGAGCGCTATTGTCTTTCTCATACTGTACGTGGATGACATCCTCCTTATTGGAAATGATATTTTCATGTTGACTACGATCAAAATATGGTTATCAAAAGAGTTCTCTGTGAAAGACCTAGAAGAGGCATTCTTTATTCTAGAAATTAAGGTCTATAGGGATAGACCGAATAGGATGTTGGGTCTCTCACAGAAGATGTACATAGAGGAGCTGCTAAAGAGGTTCAGCATGAAAAAATCCAAGAGGGGATTAGTACCCTTCAGACATGGTATTCATCTCTCCAAGAAGATGTATCCTAGCACACCTGAGGAGATTGAACGCATAAGCAAGATTTCTTATTGTAGGACCATAGCCCCTAACCATCCTTCTAAAAGGTAATTGCCTATTAGAAGGAGGGGTTTATTAGCCTTTATAAGGCGCACTAGAACCCCGCATCTATAACGTACTACGGGCAGGCCTGAGGGGCTTCGCACCTGAGTCAACCCGCATCAAGCCAGATCGACCTCAAGCGGCAAGCTGGGTGGTCATTCCCATTTAATCCCTACCCATCAGGGGCTGATCGACCCTCCAGGTCGACCCTCGAGGATGCTGCCATATCAACAGCCACCCTCCGACTGAAAACCCCTCCCTAGGTCCCATCGGGTGTGCACTGGCCCTTGGCCAACAATCCCTCCTAGCGACACCCAAGGGGCCTGCCAAGTTTTGAACCTACAACCTCGCTCTGATACCACCTGTAGGACCATTGCCCCTAACCACTCTTCTAAAAGGCAATTGCCTATTAGAAGGAGGGGTTTACTAGCCTTTATAAGGTGCACCAGAATCCCACATCTATAACATGCTGCAAGTGGGTCTAAGGGGCTTCGCACCTGAGTCGATCCGCATCAAGCTAGATCGACCTCAAGCGACAGGCTAGGCAGTCATTCTCATTTAATCCCTACCCATCAGGGGTTGATCGACCTCTGAGGATGTTGTCATGTCAACAGCCACCCTCCGACTGGCAACCCCTCCTTGGGTCCCATCAGGTGTGCGCTGATCCTTAGCCAACACTTATGCTTCTACAATAGGAAGCTTTATGTATGTCATGCTATGTACACGATCTGATATAGTCGATGTTGTGAGTGTCATAAGCAGGTATCAATTGAATCCAGGTGAAGAGCACTGAACTTCTATGAAGTGTATCGTTAAGTACTTGAGAAGGACTAAGGATATGTTCTTGGTCTTTAGTAATACAGAACTCCAGATCCAGGGTTATATAGACTCAGATTTTATGTCTGATATAGATGATCAAAAGTCGACATCTGGTAGTCATTTATGTGCAATGATGGTGCTGTCAGTTAGAAGAGTTCTAAGTAGATCGTGATAGCAGATTTCACCATGGAAGCAGAGTACGTCGCTACATCAGAAGCTGCAAAGGAGACGTTTTGGTATAAAAAGTTTGCTGTAGAGCTCAAAATGATGCCATCGGATGCCATCCCTCTATACTGTGACAATAATGGTGCTATAGCTTTGGCTAAGGAGCCTAGGTCTCACCAAAAATCCAAGCACATCGAGCAACGATTCCACCTCATCCACGATTACCTCAAGAAAGATTATGTTGAGGTCAAGAGAGTCAACTCCGTAGACAACACGGTAGATCCATTGACAAAGTCTTTAGGCTAGTAAAAGATCGAAGCCTGTCTTGAGAAAATGGGACTCAGATTTGTAGCCAATTGACTTTAGGTCAAGTGAAAGTTTGTTAGATGTGTGCCCTAGAAGCTAGATTGCTTGACACTTATAATATACTTCTAAGAATAATTTTATAATTTTGACTATAAATTAATAAAAAAATTATTTTTCTATCATAGTGCATATTTAAAAGTATCTATGATACATCCTTTGAGTTAATGATAATGACAATTCATATTTTTAAGAATTAAAAATTAAGATATGAATTTTTATAATTAACTCATAAACTGCTTCCGACCATAAAATCGTTATGAGGATGGTGATCGATCTAGAAGGTTGGTGTGCGATTGCTTTCTTAGGATAGATGAGTCTTGTGTCTATAGTGTGGAGACACCAAAGCGAAAGTATAGTTACCCATTAAAGAATAAGGGCACTGAGCATGACCACCTCGAGCAGTCATAAGAAAGTTTATCTTCTCATCGATGATTGGCTCGATGCTGCAATTGTGTATCAGGTTCTTTGACCAAAGGTGCATCAGAAGTTTTCCTTGAGTGTATTATACTTTGACTACACCATAACTCGGTCTCCTAGCCATTCAAAATCTTGAGGTATATGTTGGTTATAGCATATTCTTTGAAGGAACTGAATTGCACCAAGATGGGATCTATCAACCTCAGTAGTGGAGGAGTAGTCCTATGATGATCATGAGATCGAGTTCTTAAGTCCATGGCCATGGTAGTGTGATATAATAGAAAAGAGTTTTCTATTAGGGTTTCACATCAAACTCAAATTGAATGATTCATTCATATGATAAATGTTGGATTTTAACGAGTTTACCTTAAATCCTAATCCTATTGGAACTCATGATAGTAGAATCGATTCACACAAATAGCTACACCAAGAGGTTCGCTTTCAATTCTGATGGGTTGCCACCATATGCTGCTAGGTGTCATTGATAGATTTTGGAAGCAATTAGAATGGTCTTGATGATCGATCATTCCAATTGTATGAATCAGAAAAATTCTGATCCATCGAAAGGTATTTTGATGATATCAATGATAGAGATCATGACATATCTCATTATCATACAGAATTGAATCTAACTGGATCATACATACAAGGGTTTGAGTCTGGTTGTAATCAATTAGACTAATTCAGTTCAATTGATTTGGATTAGATCCAATTAGGTTCAAGAAAATCATGCTAGCACATGATTGAACCTAACATTCTCCTTCTGTAGTTTTTCTGGTTTATCATAGATGAGTTTGACTTAACCAAAATCTTGACTGGAGCTTGGGTTATCTTAATTCATCAGATGATTTATAGGACAACACCAGTCATTTCTGATCACCAGCCATTTCTGATCACCTACCTTTTTCTATCGCACAACAGGGTCAAAGGTTGACCCTATTGTAAGAAAGAAGGGACTAGGGGTGCATGCCCCTAGAGATTTTCTACGGAAGCAACACCCCCACTTATTTGGTATGGCATGGAAAGGGTGCACGCCTACCCTATTGTAAGAAAGAAGGGACTAGGGGCATGTGCCCCTGGAGATTTTCTAGGGGCGCACGCTCCCACTTATTTGGTATGGCATGGAGAGGGTGCACATCCCCCTAGGCATGCATCCAAAGTGGATAGGTTTTGACTTAGTCAAATTTTAGATTTAACCAGTCAAAGAGGTTTGATAGAGATCAAACTCTAAGAGAGAAGGAAGAGTCCATCGCGCACTAAACTTCCTTCCCTTCTCCCTACCTATTTTGTATGGCATTATATGGAATTTTTGTGATGGAAATTCTGATGTGAGTTGGCATGAAAATTAGTCAAGAAATCAGAATTAAATCAAGCAATTGGTTGCTTGATTGATTGAAACACTGAGGTGGTGCAGGGCTCTATTTAAGAGATCCTATGCCCTAAGGTTTCTCATGATTGTTGCTCTATGCCCCAAGCCCCCACTTGCTGTCATCCCCTCTTTCTCCATGCCCCTCCTCTCCTTCTTCTCCATGCCCAAAGGTTGGGCCAAGGTTCCAAGAGAAGATCCATAAGAATTGGCACAAAAGTTTCAAGGAAAGAGATGACACTCGTAAGACGAGCGTGCTGCCTTCATCGGTTAATTCATAGGCTCTACAAAATTAGATTTAGATATGATGTTTTAATTTTAAAATCTTTGAGTTTTATAAAAAAAAGATTTAAAAAATAAAATCAAAGTCAAAAAATAAAATTATAAATAAAAAGTAAAAATTAAATAATGCAAAAAATTAAACTTGGTATTAAGATCTACTAGTTAGATCTTAGTATCTACTTGTAATAAAATTAAAGAACAATAATTATATTTGTAATAAAGATAAATTGCATGAAATTTAAATAGCTAAAAAGTAAATTTTTCATTAATTAAAGTTTAGAATTTAAATACATAAAATTTAAAAAAATAAAAAAAATTAAAATTAAAATTGAAGCAGTTGATTTTGATCTTAGATCGATGTTGGCATTGAGATAGTGTAGAACTTAGCTCTTCCTCTCAGCACTATTTGCCTCTAAGCTATCATGAATTTCAAGTATGGCTCTAACCATACCATGACCTTTCCATGACCAAAGATAATGTATTCTGGAGGCTTGGGGGTCCTTAAATAGGTGTTGGAGGGCTTGACTATTTTCTTCAAGGCAATGTGGGACTAAGAAAGTGTTTTGATCATCAAATATGAAGAAATCCTAGCAAAAATTGGATTAAAATAGCCCTTGGATGAATTCTACTGAGTTCTATGAATTCTGGCCATTAGATCTGAATCAAACAATCCAAAAATCACCAAACATTGATGTATAATAGCCCAGATCAAGTCAGAATTAATTCTGGCCATCCATTCATGCTTAATGATGAGATTTTGGCCGTCAGATCATGATCTGGGTGCCTTAATCACCGTCGAGATGAATACTAGCCATCGAATCAAGTTTTGGAATGCCTGCAACCGTCCGATCATGCACTGGGAGCTAATGGAAATCGAATCAAATCAGGAATTAATGACAGCCATTGGATCAAGATCGGGAATGAGCGCAACCAATAGATCACACATTTACTATGCATATGGACCCTATGAGCCAGTAGTTCTATAGACTTCAACCAATCATCGTGTGCCATACCATAGAAAATTATCATTTTATCCCTATACGCTGCATGATAATTTCTATAAACCCTTTAAAAGTCTTGGTCCACCATGTGGCAGCGTGTGATTCGCTATCTTTTGCTGATTAGGTAGTCCACGCCTAGTTTTGTGGACCAGTGGATTGGCTTCTATGACTGAGTCGGCTTGGACAGCATGCCAGCTAAGGTGATTTTGATGGCTTAGTTGGGCGAGCCGACTGAGCCAAATATTTTTTTTTTTGAAAATTCATATTAGATCTATTTTAACTTCATTTTGCTCCAAACTTATTTCGTTGTGACTAAAAAATGAGTTCTTTCTATTGATAAATATATTTCTTAAAAATAATAAATAAAAATATTTAATTTTTAAAAATAATAATAAATTAATTTATAAATTAATACTTTTATTAGTGCTTTTATGATACTTATCATACCCCCCCAACTTAAGCTTTGCTCATCCTTAAGTAAAGAAAGAATTATGTTTTAGATACTTTTTAACTTTAGAGTTTCAAATTTTACCTAAGCAATTTTAAAATGGTCATTGATGTTCAGTAGAGCGTAAGTGGGGTATATCATTGGAGTATTAATACTTACCAATATTAAAATTAAGTGAAGAACATTCAGCTTTTTTGAATTTTTTCTAAATTATCCCTATCTTTACCTCTGAATTGTCTAAACTTTCATATGAGCAAGTATATTGTTACTTCCATCCTTCATTTATTAATTTTTTTTATTCACATTGCCCATTTTTTAACACGAATATCATTGCTTAGGCAATGAAACTCGATTACTCAGTAAAAAATCAATGTATTATTTTTTTTAACATTGTACCACTATTTAGTATCTTAATCCTTCAAGCTTTTTATTTGATCCATGTAGCGAGTCTAGGGCCAATAACTTCTAAACCAGTTGGCTTTAGGACATTAGGTATAAAATACCCCTCAGGCTTACTAACTCAAATCAAATAGGCTATGAGTTAAGACTAGCTTTACAATGAACTTCCTTATCCTTTCCATCTTTTGATGCGAAACTCAATACTTGCTTAAGCAAAGAGGCCTGATTACTTAATAAGAAGTACTTATAATTTTTTTTTTTTTTTTATGAAGAAACATATAGTTATCCTACACAAGTTCATAAAAAATAGATTTTTCTTTTGATGCTTGTAGAAAAAATTAGAATTGCTCAAAGAAAAATTATTTATATTCTAGACTTAACTCTTTATTGGATTTTCTTAATACTTGATTCCTCAATATCTCATAAATTCTCTAATCCGTGCATCAATTTTTTTTAAAAAAATGCTTAGTTCAACTCGATTCTTAAGCATAATGGGATGTCTAAATACTAAATACTAACTTCTTCAAGGACTTTAAAAATTTTAAAATTTTATTATTCTCTCTTCCAACTTAATTGATATTATCCTTAATGAAGAAGAAAAAATAAAAAGGTGTAATAAAGAATGAAAAAGAATATATCTAACTCAATGTGTTCTCGTAGTCCAGCATAATTTTTTGAAAATTTAGGCTTTTCCTTCAACTTATTCAAAATATTTTAAAAAAAATAAACTAAAAAGATAAATTAGATGAAAGAAAACTAAATATTAGATTATCTTCCAACAAGCGCTAAATTTACCATCTTCAGTCAGATATAAGGTAGCTTACCTATCCTATATCAAATACTGAATTGATAAATTTTAATGATTTTGGATTGTCAATCCCAGGAAGATAGTTTGTTATCCCTTTATTAATATATTCATTATTAATTATGGGATAATAATTTATGATCCTATTCTCAGATCTTTGTTTGTTAAGAATTTTTTCTATTTATTTTTTTAGAATGCTCATAATTTGAGTTTTTGGATTAGGAGCTAAGTTTGATACAATGAATACTGAAAGGATAACTAAAGATGGCTTTAGTTATGGAGGTAATTTAATATGATCTTATTTAAATAACTCCATTGATACTTCATTACATGCCTCTTGGTTTTTATAAGAAGAACCAACTTCTAGGACTGAAGGAAACAGGATTTTAGGTTTATAGATTTTGGGTAAATCATCTATTCTCTTCTTTCCTATGTTAGTTTCATTGGGCCAGCATCAGCACCAATTTTGGACTTAGGTTCTTCTATATGGTTAGTTTTAGTACTAACCTCTTCTTTTATATATTTATTTTGGCTAGCATCAGTACTAGCCTCTCTCATCTGGTCTTGGTATGAGTCCATAAGAATTCTATAACTTTTAAGTTCAAAAATTACTTTGGCATTTTCTAATTGAAAATTCTTAAGTGAGACATTAGATTGATAATTAGGTTCAGATGGTTGGTGGATATTAGGTGGATTATTTATAAAAATCGATTGGCTCAGTAATTGATTTAATTCTCTCCTCATATTAGACTCAGCTAATTATCATATTTTTCCTTCTAGCCTAGCAATAGATTCCTATTGAGTCAAAATTAGTTGTTGAAATTGATTAAATCTATCATCGGCTAGATTAGTCTATTGAGGAGCTGAGTATGATGGCTGGGTAAACTGGCTAAGCTAACCCTTATTATAGGCATAATATTGATATTGGATTTGAACCTAAGTCTGTTGGGGTATCCAAGAAAAATTAAAGTAGTTTCTTCAATCTAGATTATATAAGTTTGAAAAAGGGTCACTAACAAGCTTGGAGTAGCCTTGAGTAGCTTGGACTTGTTCTTAGATAAAAGGTGAAAATTGTGCAGCCATAGGTCATTCACTTATATGATGGGCTGGCCTAGCATAAATTGAACAAATCTTCTGATAATTTGAGGGTGATGTGAATTATGTAGGAGATTATTGACCTAGGGTTAGGAGTTGATCTAATTTCTAGGCAAGAAGGTCCACTTTATCTATCAGGTTCAAGTCAGTCTTAGAACTAGATTCAGGATTATAGATTCCTACCCATTTTTGGTAGAAGGATAGTAAAGCATGGTTAATTGAGTTTTCACTCAAGGTTTCAAATAATGTATAGGCTTTATCCTCATTCTTGTTCATAAATGGACCTCCACAGGATGCATCTACCATCTATCTATATTGGTCACCTAAATCCTGATAGAAAGGCTGAACTATTTGCCACTTAGATAGACCATGATATAGATATTTTTTAAGAAGTTTCTTAAGTCTCTTTCATGATTCGTGGATTTGTTCTCTTGGAAGTGGAGCAAATCCGGGGATAGCTTGCCTCATAGTATTGGTTCAACCTATGGGATAAAATTTCTTAAGAAATTCACTTTGCAATTCAGCCCAAGTATTAATTGGTCTCTCTATTGTGCTAAGCCAGTGCTTAGTTAATTGAGTTTTCACTCAAGGTTTCAAATAATGTATAGGCTTTATCCTCACTCTTGTTCATAAATGCACCTCCATAGGATGCATCTACCATCTATTTATATTGGTCGCCTAAATCCTGATAGAAAGATTGAACTATTTGCCACTTAGATAGACCATGATGTGGGTATTTTTTAAGAAGTTTCTTAAGTCTCTCCCATGACTTGTGGATTTGTTCTCTTATAAGCGGAGTAAATCTAGTGATAGCTTGTCTCATAGTATTGGTTTGACCTATGGAATAAAATTTCTTAAGAAATTTACTTTACAATTCAGCTCAAGTTTTGATTGGTCTCTCTATTGTGCCAAGCCAGTGCTTGGCTTTGTTTTTTAAGGATAAGAGAAATAAGATCAACTAAGGGCATTATTAGAAAAATTTTGAATTTTCACTATAGAACATATTTCTAAAAATTTATCCAGATGCTTGTAAGGATCTTCATTGATGTTTCCATAGAAAGATGGGAGCATCTAGATTGTGGTTGGTTTGATCTCATAATGGATAGCATGAATATCAAGTAACTAGATATAAGTCAATGGGTTATAAGTGAAAGAAATAAAATATTTCTTCATCTGCCTAAGTGATTTTCTAAAATTTTCTGTCATTTGGTTATTGAGTTTAATATAGTTCAGTCATTTAATTTCATGATTGAGTTCAACTCAGTTAGGTAAAGCGATCTCCTACCATGCATGTACTAGTGCAACCTTATTATGTGGTCTAAAATTTTTTATAAAAAATTATTATTTTTTATTTTTATTTTTTATTATTTTAAAAAAATTATAATTTCTTTAAAATTTTTTAAAATTATTTTATTAATTTTATTATTATTTTAATTTAGTTTAATTTAATTTAATTATTATTTTATTTTATTTTTGAAGGAAAAAAAGAGAAGAAAGAATGTTGCCCAGATAGACAACCCAAAAGGGGGGATGAATTGGATTTTCAAAAATTCAAAGTAGATATGTGCGGTGAAAAATATTTGAAGCCTATGTGAATCAAATGAGAGAGCAAATAAAAAATACAAGCAATAGCATGCACACGAATAAGAAAATTTTATAGTGGTTTGGTACACTTCCAGCACCTACATCTATTCTCCAAGCAAGACTCTTAAGAATTTCACTATAATTCCATAAGATTACATTCGGATAGTTTTTTCGGGCTCACTATCCAAAAATTCAGTTGGTTTTTTTCTTAGGTTCACCAACCACAATCCTTACAAAGATCAAACAAATCAAACCAAGACAAACAATGGGGACAAAAATCCCAAAATCCAAGTTTCAACCCCTGTTGAAACCAAGTACATGGAAAGAGAAAGAAAGATTTTACAATAAAGAATGCTCCTTTGAATGAGCAGAAAGGTTGTTATTGTAGTTCATTGGAAGCCTCCTTGAATGCTTGGAGTTATTGCACTTGAGGGCTTTTTAATGCTTGAGAGAATTGTTTGATTGGAGATTTGTGTATTCATTGAAAAATAAGGCATGCATTCCTTTCTCTCATTTTTCTTGTCTTTTCCAAAAATACATCTTCTTTCTTTTACATCTAGTGCATTTTCTCTATTCTAGTGATGATTGGAGTTTAGAAAAAGTAAAATCCGACCATTAGATAGCAGCAACTAGCTGTTGGAGCCGAGAAAATCTGATCTAGAATGTCCCATCAAAAAGCTATCGTCGTGTCTCGAGATCTCTCGATTTATCTCGAGACATCTCGTCAGGATACGAGACCTCTCAATTTGATTAGGAGAGCTCTCACCTTTAGTCACTCAAAAAAATAGTTTTCTAAAAAAATTGACTCATCCGAGATCAAGAGCTCTCGGTTCTGAATGAGACGTCTTGTCGGGACCGTGAGACCTCTCGAGAATCCTATGAGATCTCTCACTTTCAGAATGCAGAAACTATGTTTCTATCTCCTGAGACTGAGAGCTCTCGAGATTCACTCGAGACCTCTTGAAATCATGCCAAAAGCTCATCTGGGCATGCCAGTCCTCATGAGAGCTCTCGAAAAAATTTTGAGACATCTCGAAAACTGCTCCAAGGCTATTTTAAGGGAGTTTTTGCACCAATCAAGAGGATTTGATTTTTGTTTGAATTGAGCTTCATGTCATTCTATTTTGGTCAAAGAGATCTCTTTCTTCTGACAATAGAATACTTAAAATAAAATATATTAATAGTCATTTGCTTTAATATTTGGTCATCATCAAAATCACTTAGGGGGGTCAACAAACTCCTTTTTAATGGTGACAAAACATCAAGCAAGTCATAAAAAGAGTGTAAGCAATACGTATATCATGAATTAATGAATGAGAGTATGCAAATTTTTTGTCCTAAAGCTCCCCCTTAATGTATACTCTTTTGAATTGTATAGGATTAAATAATATTGTTTCTTTTTATGAGAGTATGCAAAATTTTTGTGCTAAAGCTTCCCCTTAATGTATACTCTTTTGAATTTTATAATGTTCTTTCTTTTTGTGTTTATACATTTGCATGTTTCTCCCTTATACTTTGTCTCTTAATTTTTCTCTCCCTTTTTGTCAGCATCAAAATCATAAAATTGAGATAATCATAATTGAGAAAGAAGGCAAGAATATAATAAAAAAGATTGATTCCATTGCAAGAGATTGAAATTACAATGATAAAGAAGTATATTGGTTTACAAAAAGTGGATCTATACCAATATACTCAAAAGTATACTTAGCAACAAACAAAAAACATAGGAGAAACTAAACCTATTCCTCATTAGAGAGGAACTCTATGATTGGTTCAAAGAAAAATTTAGGTCTAGAAGAGGATAAGTGAGGTGCAGGTCTAGGAGATGGTGAGGGTCTAAATGTGGATGGAGTCCGAGAACCAAAGCTGCCAAGTCAATCCATAATCTGCCGCAAGGATGAAATGAGGACTTCAGTCATAGTGCACTGAATGGTGATGTTCTTCTCTAGTCTTTATGCAATTCTGGCGGTCTCGGATAGAAGACGTTCAATCTAAGTTGACGATCCATGCTGCTCTTTTTCCAAAATCTCAAGTTTTTTAGATAAGTTGCTGACTAGTTGACTTAGCATATCCATTTATCCCTCAGAAGAGATCCTCTATTCCTTAATGCTCACTAGCAGTTGATGTTGCACACTAGAGAGGATATCAGTGAATTTTTTAGATACTTTCTCAACCACTTGCTCTACAACTCTTTCAATTAAATTTTCTTGGTCAAAAGTAGAGGGAGGTGCAGTAAATTGACTTGATGGCCCTTGTGGAGTATATGGAGATCCCGGTGTGGTGAAGGATGGTCTAGCTGCTGTGGGTGTGGGTGGAGGAGGTGGAGATCTATGCTCTTCAGGCTCAACCCTAGCACCAGCTTCTTGTTCTACTCTTACCCATCCATCACCTTTTTTCACAAATTTCATTCTGTTCAAAGTTTTCTCATTTATGTAGTCGGTATGTGCTAATTTCTTAAAATCTTCACCACTTAGATTGACATTAAAATCCTTAAATATTAAGGTGAAAAACATTCTGTACAGCAAACAGGCATTACTTTTGTTGGCTGTGTCCTTCAGCTGTTAAAGCATTAGAGATGGAAAGCTTATAGGAGTTCTGGTTACCAAGTAGAACATAACAGTCAGTTCTTTCTTCCCAACCCAATCATGTATACCTACCTTTGGGAAAATTATATGACTCACAATGCAATGCAATAATCTCATTTCCACTAAAAGATGATGCAAGACTAATTATTGATTTTCATCTATATTTTTCTTTTCCAATATGCACTTTAAAGCTTCAGTTTTATCAACCAAATTTAGATTGCTTGCCCCTGACCTAGGTACGTCTAGGAGTTGCTCTATTTTTCTTTCATCCAAGAGATGTGCACTTCTTTAACAACAGACTCTATTTTTGATCCATGTTCAAAGCTAATATTCTCAAAGAACTCTCTAATTAGGTCCAAATAGACATTTACTTTAAGAGTACATAGCTTCTTCCATCCTTGCTGCCTGATCCACGACCCAATACAGAAGTGTTCCCTATCTAGGTATCTAATGTCAACATTCCTACCCATTGGAACTATCCTTATGGCGACGAAGAGATGAGCATGAGAAGAAGTGGCGGACGAAGATGCTTGGGCCATGTCCCGCTACCGCTTAGTCCTAGCTTCGGTCGAAGGAGTGATGGACTGTCTTTGTGCGATGAGGGTTTTCTTCTTTGGAGCCATTGGAGTCTCGAATTTGGATGGGATGGGCAAAGAAAAAATGATTCAGAAGGTTTCGATGAGGGGATGGGAGTTTGGGAGAGTTTGGAGGAGAGATCTCAAAAAAATGAAATGAGCGAATGAAATAGGAGACCTCTTGGAAGTTCAATTAAAATGGGCCCCATGAGAATCGAGAGCTCTCATCTTGAAGATGAGATGTCTCAAGAAATTTGAGAACTCTCGTATTTAACGAGAGAGGTCTCGAAATCCAACCAAGAGGTCTCATGAGTAAGCCGAGACTTCTCAAGCACAAGGGGAAGAAATCAAAATAAAAAGGGAATTTCAAGCTAATTTTTCTCAATTTTTCAAGATTGAATTAAGGGTGTTTAGTATGATAGAGGGAGACCAAAAATAATCTAAAAAATTAAAGATTAAATATTTTTATAGAGGATCATATATACCAAGTTCGCTCCAGATTTTTGAGAATCTTTCTTCATTTAGAGGTTTTGTAAAAATGTCAACTAGTTGATTTTCAGTTGATACAAATTCTAGCTTAATATTATTATTTTGAATCTGATCTCTTACAAAGTGATGTCTAATTTTAATGTGTTTGGTTCTTGAATGTTAAATAAAATTTTTTGTCAAGTTTATAGTACTAGTGTTATCACACCTAATAGGTATCTTATTTTGCTTAATTCTAAAGTCTTCGAGTTGTTGCTTGATCCATAATATTTGAGCACAGTAACTTCCTGTAGCAACATATTCGGCCTCGACCATTCACAGTGCTGTAGAGTTTTACTTCTTGCTATACCAAGAAATCAAGTTCAACCTTAGAAATTGGTAGGTGCTACTAGTACTCTTTCTATCAATTCTATATTTTTCATAGTCTGCATCAGTATATCCTATCAATTCAATAGAGGATTGTTTTGAGTACCAAAGTCCTAAGTTATGTATGTAGATTAAATATCTAAAAATTCTCTTGACAGCTAGTAAATGAGATTCTTTAGGATTAGATTGAAATCTAGCATATATGCAAATACTAAATAATATATCAAGTCTACTTATAGTTAAATAAAGTAGAGATCTAATTATACCTCTGTAGAGCTTTTCATTTATGGTTTTACCATTTTCATCTTTGTCGAGTTTGCTTGAGGGGTTCATTGGTGTGCCAATCTCTTTTCTATTTTCTATACCAAACTTTCTTAGCATTTTCTTGATGTACTTGATTTGGCTAATGAAAATACCTTTCTTTGATTGTTTAATTTGTAATCCAAGAAAGAAGTTCAGCTCCCTCATCATGCTCATTTCGAATTTACCTTGCATTAACTTTGCAAACTCTTTATAGAGAATTTCATTAGTAGCTTTGAATATGATATCATCCACAATTATTTGAACTATAAGAAGATCGTTATTTTTCTTTTTTCAAAAAAAAAGTGGTGTCTACACTTCCTCTAATAAAATTATTTTATAATAAAAATTTACTCAATCTCTCATACCATGCTCTAGGTGCTTATTTAAGTCCATAAAGTATTTTATTTAATTTGTACACATGATTAGAAAGTAAGTAATTTTCAAAGCCAAGTGGTTGTTCTACAAATACCTTTTCAGCAATATAACCATTCAAGAAGGCACTTTTCACATCCATTTGAAATAATTTAAAGTTCATATAGCAAGCAAAAGCAAGTAACAATCTAATAGCCTCTAATCGTGCTATGGGAGTATATGTTTCATCAGAGTCAATCCCTTCTTCTTGATTATATCCCTTAGCACCTAGTCTAATTTTATTTCTTACAACATTACCATGTTCATCTAATTTATTCCTAAATATCCATTTTGTTCCAATTATAGGATGGTCAAGGGGTCTATTTACAAGAATTCATACATTACTTCTTTCAAATTGGTTTAGTTCATCATGCATGGCTAGCATCCAATTAGAGTCTTTCTCGGCTTCTTCTATGTTTTTAGGTTCTATTTATAAAACAAATGCAAGATAATCACATATATCTTTAAAAGAAGATCTAGTTCTTACCCCTTGTGAAGGATCACCTAAAATCAATTTTTTTGGATAATTATGTGCATACCTCCACTCCTTGGATAGATCTCTATGATCATTAGATGCTTCATTCTCACCATCCTTATCTTGTTCAATGATTATTGTAGATTTATCTTTATCATGAATATTGGTGTCCCTCAAGTTTAGCTCCTTCATTCCATCTTCAAGAATTCCTATGTCATCATTAAAAACATCTTCCTTTCTCAAAGATTGATTATTAGCTTCATCAAAAATGACATGTATTGATTCTTTAACAACCAATGAGTGTTTATTGAAGACTCTCTATGCTTTGCTAGATGTAGAGTATCCAAGAAAGATATCCTCATTTGCCTTAGTATCAAATTTATCAAGATTATCTTTACCATTATTATGAATGAAACATTTGCAACCAAAAATATGAAAATAATTAATATTAGGTCTTTTTTCTTTTCAAAGCTCATAGGGGGTTTTTTTTAAGATTGGACGAATAGAAACTCTATTTAGGATGTAACATACTGTGTTAATGGCTTCAGCCCAAAAGTATTTGGATAGATTTTCTTCACACAATATGGTACAAGCCATATCAACTAAGGTTCTATTTTTTTTTTAATAACTCTATTTTGTTGAGGGATTATAGGTGCAAAAAAATTATGTTCTATGCCATATTCATTGCAAAATTCTTCAAAATATTTGTTTTCAAATTCTGTGTCATGATCACTATGGATACATACCATAGTTGAATTCTTTTCATTTGTTATCTTCTTATAAAACTTTGTAAACATTGAAAATGCTTCATCTTTATGGGCTAAAAATAAAACCCAGGTGAAACGAGAGTAGTCATCAATAATGACAAGGCCATACTTCTTTCCTCCTATGCTTGTGATCCTAGTAGGTCCAAATAAATCCATATGTTCTAGAAGTTGAAATAACATTTTTAGATTTAAAACTTCTCATAGTTTATTTTTCAAATTGGCAAGCATCACAAACATGATCAACTTTAAAATTTAGTTTTGGTAGCCTCTTAACTAAGTTTTTATTAAGCAATTTATATAGAGTATGCATGCTAGCATGATCTAACCTACAGTGCTAAAGCCAACTAGTTTTTTTGATGTTAGCATTCATTGCAACTAGATATTGGCCACTCTTCCTGATAATTTCATCAAGATTCATCATGTAGATGTTGCCACATCTAAATCCAATGAATTTTAAACTATTATCCAAGGAACTAGATACTTTGCACAAAGAAGATTCAAAGAAAATTTTAAAATCTTTATCACATAGTTGGCTAATACTAAGCAAGTTATGTTTTAAATTATCAACTAATAATACATTATCTATAAAGATAGAAGGAGTAATCTGAATTTTACCATATCCAATTATTTTACCTTTATCATTGTCGCCAAAGGTGACTACTCCCCCTTCTTTTTTAGGATGATGAATTGCTTCTTATCACCTGACATATGCCTTAAGCAGTCGCTATCTAGTACCACTTCCATTTAGATCCTTGGGCTGCAAGGCATTCCTACACAAAAGAATCAAGTGATAGTTTTAGGTACCCAAGTCTTCTTGGATCCTTTTAGGTTAGTGGTCATGGTTCCTTTTGGAATCCAAATTTTTTAACTTATTTTTCACTGAATTTTCTAGTATTACACTCAAATGCTTTATGTCCTACTTTTCTGCATCTAAAGCAAGTGATATGTGAAGTGTTAATTGATATGGGTGCAGTAAAAAAATTCTTTAGAAACTTAATTTTGTCTTTAGGTTTATATCCTAGTCCGACTTTATCATAAACTTCTTTTTGATTGTTTAAAATCATTTATAATTTTTCAGAACTACAACTAAATTTATCAACTAATGGTTTTAACTTATCTAATTCATCCTTTAGGATTTTGTTTTCTTCTTTTAATTTATTATGGTTACTAATTACCTCTTTCATTTCTTTTAAAAGAGTTTGAGTCATTTCTTTAAGATTTTTATTTTTTATACTAATATTTTTGAAATCTTTCATCAAGTCATAAAAAGCATCTTGAAGCTCATCAAAAATAAAATCTGAGTCAAGAGTGGAGGATACCTCATCATCTTATGCCATGAAATACAAGTTTGCTTTATTTTGATTTTCTTCCTTCGAGCTTGATTCGTCACTATCGCTCCAAGTTGCTAACAAAGCTTTCTTTTTTGTTCTTTTTGGTTTCTTCTTCAACTGAGGACATTCAGCCCTAAAATATCCTAGCTTCTTGCATTCGTAGCAAGTGGGCTTCTGGGGCTATGTCTTCATCATTCTCCTCACTGGTGGACAAATCTTCTTCTTCAGTTATCATGGATTTCAGTGCTATTATTTTCTTCTTCTTGTTGTCCTCTTTATTGTGCTGACTCATGGTAAGCTCATGTGTCATCAAGGATCCAATGAGCTCCTCTGGAGGTAGAGTGTTTATATCCTTTGTCTCCTGAATGGCTATCACTTTGACTTTCCATGTCCTAGGCAAAGACCTGAGAATCTTTCTTACTAACTTATTGTTAGTGTAAACTTTTTCTAAGCTTTTCAAACCATTTATAATACCAGTAAATTTTGTGTACAAGCTAGTAATAGATTCAGTGGGGTCCATTTTAAATAATTTATATTGGTGAACTAGCATATTAATTTTTATTTCTTTTACCTGATTTATCCCTTCATGTGTGACCTTAAGTCTATTATAAATTTTCTTAGCTGAATTGCAAGTAAAAATTTGGTTAAACTCATTTGCATTAAGGGCACAGTAGAGTACATTTATTGTCTTGGCATTTAATTGGATAAGTTTCTTGTCCGTCTCATCCCGATCCTTCTCTGGCTTAGGAGAGGATGTGCCATTGATAATGATTATAGGTGTGTGAGCCATTGACAATGACACTCCATATATCATAGTCAAGGGCTTGAATAAAAATGCGCATGCGAGCTTTCCAATAGGTAAAGTTGGATCCATTGAAAAGAGGTAGCCTATTTATGAATTGCCCTTCGACAAGTGAATCTCTTAGTTGGGTTGACATGATCTTTGTCTCTAGTTGATAAAATTAATAATTCGTAGAGAACTAAGGCTCTGATACCAATTATTGTCCAGGTAGACAACCCAAGAGGGAGGGTGAATTAGGTTTTCAAAAAGTCAAAATAGATATGTGCAATGAAAAATGTTTGAAGCCTATGTGAATCAGATGAAAGAGCAAATAAAAGATACAAGTAATAGGATGCACACAACAAGAGAATTTTATAGTTGTTCAGTGCACTCTCAGCACCTACGTCCACTCTTCAAGCAAGACTCTTGAAAATTCTACTATAATCCTGCAAGATTACAGTCGGATAGTTTTTTTTAGCTCATTATCCAAAAATCTAATTGGTTTTTTCCTTAGGTTCACCAACCACAACCCTTACAAAGATCAAACAAATCAAATCGAGATAAACAATGGGGAGAAAAATCCCAAAACCCAAGTTTCAACCCTTGCTGAAATCAAGTATACGAAAAGAGAAAAAAAGATTTTACAACAAAGATTGCTCCTTTGAATGAGCAAAAAGATTGTCATTGCAGTTCATTAGAAACCTGCTTGAATGCTTGGAGTTATTGCACTTGAGGGCTTTTCAATGCTTGAGAGAACTATTTGATTGGAGATTTGTGTATTCATTAAAAAATAGGGCGTGTGTTCCTTTCTCTTATTTTTCTTGTCTCTTCTAAAAATACATCTTCTTCCTTATATATCTGGTGTATTTCCTCTCTTCTGATGATAATTGGAGTTCAGAAAAAGTAAAATTCAACCGTTGGAGAGCAGCAACTAGCCGTTGGAGCTGAAAAAATCCAATCTAAAATGCCCCATCAAAAAGCTATTGCCATATCTCGAGACCTCTTGGTTTATCTAAAGATGTCTTGCCAAGATACAAGACCTCTCGATTTGATCAGGAGAGCTCTCATCTTTAGTTGCTTGAAAAAATAGCTTTCTAAAAAAATTAACTCGCCTGAGATCGAGAGCTCTCGGTTCTGAGCGAGACGTCTCGTCAAAACTGCGAGACCTCTCGAGAATCCTGTGAGACCTCTCGCTCTTATGGTGCAAAAATTGTGTTTCTACCTCCTGAGATCGAGAGCTCTCGAGATTCACTTGAGATCTTTTGAAATCATGCCAAAAGCTCATCTGGGCATGCTAGTCCTCACGAGAGCTCTCAAAAAAATTTTGAGACATCTCGAAAACTGCTCCAAGGCTATTTTGAGGAAGTTTTTGCACCAATAAAGGAAATTTGATTTTTATTTAAATTATGCTTTGTATCATTCTCATCTTGGTCAAAGAGCTCTCTTTCTTCTGACATTAGAATACTTAAAATAAATTATATTAGTAGTCATTTGCTTCAATATTTGATCATCATCAAAATCACTTGGGGGGTCAATAAAGAAAGAAGAGTTCTAAAGAAGATATCCTAAGGAGTCCTAAAGCTAAGAAGAGGAAAGAATTAGTTTTAATTAGGTTTGATGTTTTAGTTAGCAATCAAGTTAGACAATCAGTCCTGACTAAGGATTATCCTAGATCTAGATAGCTCCTAACTACCAAGATCACCTTCAAGCCCTCCAAGTGTAAGACCAGCTACTTAACTAGCCAGGTAAGTGTAAGGTTGATGGGAGTTCCCTCATTGCTTGCCTTAGATACCAATTATGCTTGCCTGGGTAAGCTAACAAAATTAATTATAAATCACCTTTCTTTGAGTCCAGTCATCCCTGAGCCACTTGTCTTAGACACCAGTCAAACTGACTAACCATAACCTAATCCAACTTTTAGGATTTCTTATCGTAATGAGCTTGAGTTTCTAGGGCCGATGTCTAATTGATTTTAATTAAAGACTTAGGTTAATGTAGGATGCTAGTTAGTTGTTCATGGAATAAGAAAGGATGATCAATTCTCCACCTTATATTGTTTAATTGGGTATTGCCCTTAACTTGATTTAGAGATGAGTATGCACAATCACTTTCAGACAAGAAATTCTATGCAACTAAATTAGATGCATGAAATTGATTGAACTTTAGAAGCTTACCTTGTCTCCGACGATCACCAAAAAATAAATAAAAATAAAACTAAATCTAATATGATGGATGCTCTAAGCAGCTAGAATTTCTAATCTTGTCATGAAGTTTTTAATTAGATTTAAGTAAATATTTTTTAGATTAATTTAAAAATAAAATAAATAATAATAAAAAATTCTAGGGTTAGGATTGATCTCACCAAGCAGGATTGAAAGCTTCCTCCTTGCCCTAATCTTTTTGCTATTTTTTCTTCTCTTTTTTTTCTATAAAATAAAGAAAAAAAGTTAGTAAGCAATATTTATAAAAAAATTAAAAAAATAAAAAATTTATTTATAATTAATTTATAAAAAAGTTAAAGAAATCAAAAAAAATTAACACTCTTGCCTTCCTTGGTAACGACATCAAAAAATTTGATAAGAGCATGATGTTGTCGTTAAGATACCATATTTATCAATTTAATTTTGACTTCTTAAATTGATTAAAAATAAGTAGTAAATAGTGAGTCTGATCGAATCCACAGAAAAAATAGTATTTTAGTTTTAAAATTTTTAATTTTTTTTAAAAAAAATAAAAAATTAAAGTTAAAAAATAAAATTATAAATAAAAATAAAAATTAAATGATGTAGAAAATTAAACTTGGTATTAAGATCTACTAGTTAGATCTTAGCATCTACTTGCAATAAAATTAAAGAGCAATAATTAAATTTATAATAAAGATAAATTATATAAAATTTAAATAGATAAAAAATAAATTTTCTATTAATTAAAAGTTTAAAATTTAAATACATAGAATTTAAAAAGAATAAAAAATAAAAAAAATTAAAAGTAGATGATCTTGATCTTGGATTGGTGTTAACATTGAGATGGTATAGAAGCCAGCTCTTCCTCTCGACACTGTCTGCCTCGATGCTATCATGAATCCTAAGCATGGCTCTAACCTGTACCATCATCTTTTCATGATCGAAGATAATGAATTCTAGAGGCCTGGGGTTCCTTAAATAAGTGTTGGAGGGCTGGACTATTTTCTTCTAGGCAATGTAGGACTAAGAGAGTATTTTGATCATCAAATATGAAGAAATACTAACAAAAATTAGATTAAAATAGCCTCTAGGCAAATTCTGCTGAGTTCTATGAATTTTGGCCATCAGATCTGAATCAAATAGTTAAAAAATCATCAAAAATCGATGTATAATAGCCCAGATCAAGTCGAAATTAATTTTGGCCATCCATTCATGCTTGATGATGAGATTTTGGCCATCACATCACAATCTAGGTGCCTTAATCACCATCAGGATGAATACTAGCCATCGGATCAAGTTTTTGAATGCTTGGAACCGTTCGATCGCATGCTAGGAGCTGATGGAAATCGAATCAAATCGAGAATTAATAGCAGCTATTGGATCAAGACCAAGAATGAGTGCAGCCATTAGATCATGCATTTACTATGCATATGGACCCTGTGAACCGACCATTTTATAGACCTCAACCAATCACCATGCACCATGCCATAGAAAATTATCATTTTGCCCCTGTACACCGCATGATAATTTCTGTAAATCCTTAAAGGATCTTGGTCCACCACATGGTAACATGTGATTCGCTGCCTTCTACTGAGCTGGCAGTCCATGCCTGATTTTGTAGACTGATGGATCAACTTCTATGGCTGAGCCGGCTTGGATAGTATGCTAGCTGAGCTGGGACGTATCGGTTGAGCTGATTTTGATGGCTTGGCTGGGCATGCCAGCTTGGTTGGATGAGCTGGCTGAGCTAAATATTTTTTTTCTTTAAAAATTCATATTGGATCCGTTTTAACTTCATTTTGCTCCAAACTTATTTTATTGTAATCAAAAAAATAAGCTCTTTTTATTAATAAATATATTTTCTAAAAATAATAAATAAAAATATCTAATTTTTAAAAATAAAAATAAATTAATTAATAAATTAATACTTTTATTAGTATTTTTATGATACTTATCACTTGTTCTATTTGCCTCCATCGAGCTAGCTCTATCAAAGGTTGTGCTAGCTCGATTGTATCTTATCCGAACACCTACTTTCTGTTTGTCGGAGAGAGCCGACTCGACTTCAGTTCGAGCCGACTCGATCTAAGTCCAAGCTAGCTTGATTTGTATCTGAGCCAGCCCGACTGCTATGCTAATATTGATTCTTCTCTACTGTAGATCGAATTTGAGGTATCAAATCCTAACATAGTAGTGCTCTTTTGACTGAGGTGAAGGTCAACGATCGTCCAATCGGGGTTGTCGAGTCGAGTTTGATGGAGATTGGTGGAGACTTACCTGATGCAGAGCCACTTTTGGATGCACTAGTAGTTTGGTCTACTAATATCAAAGCTTGAACCAAGGCTTTGGAACCACTTGTCGAGCCGAGGTTGAACATGTTGTCTATCCTTGAGGTGACTCCTTAGGGTGCTATGATGGGATCTTCGCCTGTCGCCATCATTGGGGTCTCGTATACGACGATCGAGTTGTCTCAAGTTGCTCATGGAGAAACTGGGGGCTAGCCTATATAGGTGACTCTAGGAGTAGCAACTGATTTGCTTGAAGTCAAGAAGGAGGTCGAGGAAGGAGTGATTATCGTAGTAGCCCAAGTTGTATAAACGACTACAGGTCCTTCCCAATTCATGGTAGAAGCTTCACCTTCCTGTCTTCTATTGAATCTTTTTCTTCTTGCTCCTCCCAAGCTAACCCTTCATCTTCCTACTTCTGTTCAGTCAGGTAGGGAAAATGACTCGGTGATCTTCAAGTACCATTTATCCTAGGAGATAGATAAAGGATTAATGCCTCCTCGAGATAAAAAGTACTTTTCTAGTATAATGGACAAAGGGGCACTCCTGAGTGCAGTGCCTTGATGGTAAGTCTTTCTCCTACTTGCTCGATGTGCATCTCTACTTCTTCATTGATTAATCGATCAACTATGTAGGTGGGTTCAGCATTTGAGCATTAGAGGCTAGGCTAGCTGCATCATGTAATCATGTGAGGGCAGCCAAGGAAGGAGCATCCCAGGTGATGCAACGAGAGAGGATCACCAAGCATGGCTGAGCTCTAGTAGAATAGGGGTGAAGCACTATTGAAGAGGCCTAGGATACTTTGCAGAGGTTGCTTCATACTTCTCTCATCCAGAACGAGAAGCTAAAAAGTGTCTTGGAAGCTTCTCAGCAAGAGGTTGAAAGATTGAAGAAGGGAGTTCCTCATTTGCTGGAGGCTTCTCATCCAGTTTCCTATGAGCAAGGGGTTCGGGCTGATGTGGATGAGAAAGCATTGGAGGTTCGTCATCTTGCTTCCCAAGAACAAGGGCCAAGTTGACATGCACGAGAAAGATGATCGCCTTTGAGAAATTGCATAGAAGGAGACTATCCTTCAACATGAGGTCACGAAGCTTGACGATAAGCTTCAGGTAGCAAAGAATGAAGCTTCTTTGGCTCAAGTCAACAAGGCTTACACTCTTTGCTAGGTTGTTGATATGAAGATGGAGTTGGTCGAGGCAAAAAGGAGGATCAACCAATTGGAAGTTAAAGTGACTAGTCTCTAGGCGGCCTCTTAGGTTCAATTTGACCAAACGATCCCTACGGGTGAAGCTCATAGTCGATCCAATGCTAACCTTGCTATCATGAGATGGAGGTCTCCTGGGTCCAAATTCAAAATTGAACCAGGTTTGGAGGCTGTCGAAGGTCAGTTCTTTGATATGACGATCATGGCTAATTTAGACAATTTCTTTAACCAAGGCTTGAGATCTATCATTTCATCAATCATGGCCACCTTCAGGTGTTGGAGCATGAGCTGAGCCCCAGTGTTTCTCAACCCATCATCCTTAGGGAAGTTGCAAAGGATCAAGAGTAGAGGAAGAAGATAATCTGAGATGTATTTGCTTGTCTTTTACCTCAATCCATTATAATGCTCATTTTTAACATAAAAGAAAATCTTCTTTTGTCTTCCTTCTCGTGTGCATGGTTCTCTTCCTTGATTTTTTGATAACATAGGACAAGCAACCATTCAGTGCTTGCCCTGTGCAGATTTGGAACTCATGCCAGGATATTTCACTCCCCTGGTCATGTGGGAGATCAAGCCCCGCAATAATTTTGATTATTGGTTCTACCTCCTATACGCTTGGTATACTTGAGAATTTAGAGAGCATTGATTGCTCAACCAATCAGTGCACCTTTCTACTTAAAAGACTGTGCAATTATTTAATGTTGCAGTCCCCAAAATGGCAGTTCACCAAAAGAGGCTCCAAGAATGCCTTCCCCTGGAAGGCATGGTTTTTTGGAGCCATTTGGATCATGCTACCTGTCACCTAATCTGAGGAATGAAGGGACACTTTTTGCCTCGTTCTCCAATAAGTTAGGGAAAGGAGCTCTAACTTGTGGCTAGATCTTCTTTGAGTCTTAAAGAGGATGCCTCTGATGCTGCTTTCTCTCGGTGGGGTTGCTATCGATTTCCGCTGCACTCCAAAGGGTTTCTCTCTCATTCTCTATTTGTCTATGGAGCTCTCGGAACTAGATGAGGAAGATGTGGATGGATGTTGCTGCTCTAGTCTTGAAGCCACAAATGGATCATCTACTGATGTTCCAACTATTCTAGTGCCAAGCTACTGATGTTCCAACCATTCCAATATGGACTGGGACTGGGTGATGATGAGGTAGCCCATATTCACTGCTGATTCCGACGAGGGATGAACAGCAAGTCGGGGGACCCTTTCAGCTTCAGCCCTTTTGAAAGACCATAGACCTTTCAGTCAGGTATGCACCTCCCCTCAAGATGTCTTCCTAGGGCCTTCCATTAAGAAATATACAGGAGGTAGATGGGTTCGACAGAGCCTATGCCATCCTTGATATCCTTTGGTTTGGACTGACGAGGACATCATTCCAAAGCCAAGTATGGGGGGTTCTACCCCCCAATGTCCTTGTACTTCAAAGTCCACACATCTTGTAGTAGAGTCGTGAAGTCAAAGTCTTATAACCTTGAACTTTAATTGAATAAAGAAAAATTTAACTTTAATCTCTCTCTATCTTGCTGTGGTTGAATGCTTCTAAGTCATGATCCATGATGTTGCCTCCACTTTGGACCATCATTTTCGTGCTTCAATGGGCTTCTTCCAAGGCCTTGCCTTCTTAGGGTTACCTAAGGAGCTACAGAGGCTTTGCTCTCCTTCAAGTTTTTAGACTCAAAGGAGAGGGCCTTCTTTCATTTGAAGCTAGTATTCTGCTCTCCTTCGGACTTGGCGGGCTCGAGGGAGAGAGTCTCTGGGGGTTTTGATTGTCCTTTGTTTTACACTCTTAAGGGTACTCATGTCGGAGTCGAAGTGCATTGTGGTCTCTAAAACTTGAAAAAGATAGGTATGGGGGCCTGGCCTGGGGCATCTCGATCGTCTAGGACTTTTCTGAGGCTCATTAGCCAGCATGGGCTCATTCTTCCTTGGGGCTCATAGTCGAGACTCTTGAGCATGGTGACCCAGCCTAGGGTGTGCCCAATGCTTTTATGAGGTGTAGTAGCCTTGCTTGGGGCATGCCCAGGGCTTTCTCAAGATTTGTTGGATGGTATGGGCGAGTTCTCTTTCCTAAGGCTCTGGGTCCTCTACTTATATGGGTGTATGGGGCAGCTGAGACTTTCGAAAATGGTGACCCGATTTGGGTTGTGTTCAAGACTTTTTTGAGGCGCAGTTGCCCTCCCTAAGGTGTGCCTAAGGTTTTCTATTAGGCATGGTGGCCATACCTAGGGCATGCCCAGGGTTTTCTCAAGGTTAGCTAGCTGGCATGGGCCAGTTTTTTTTTTGAGGCTCAGGGTCTTGTATTTACATGGGTGTGTGGGGCAACCGAGATTTTTTGGCACAGCAACCCAACTTAGGGGTATCCAAAGCTTTCTTCATAAGGCATGGTGGCTTGGCCTAGCTTGAGGCTTCACTTTTTTTGGGCATATTACTCGACTTTCTTTTGCATAGAAAAATCAAAGTTTCATTACAAAATTAACTTTTGTATAAGGCCTCTTATAGATAGTAGGGCTAGAAGTTGATTGAACCCTAGATGTGAGGAAGTCATCCCATCCATTTGCTCTAGGTGATAGGTTCCATATGGCTTTAGCTATAAGGCACGGCCCTTCCCAGTTAGGTGAGGGCTTTCTCTACCTCTTCGATGTGGAGCCCCTATTTGGACTACACGGGTGTAGGTTTTTCTTATGGACGAGCTCTCACCTCTAGCCACGAGTTCCTCCATGATAGTGTGGATGATTCCAATGATGGGTCAGTTGTCAACCAGAGGCTCGGGCATAGACTGAGGTTTGCGACTTAATGCTTTGGCATCTTTCAGTCGATTGTCAAACTTTTGCAGATACCCACACCGATTGAGGGCTTCTATTTTTCTCTTAAGCTCATAGCAATTCTCTATGTCATGATCATGTTCTTTATGGAAGTAGCAATACTTCCACCGATCATGCTGGAATTGAGTCTATTGACTCATCTATCTGGGCCATCGCAAAAAGTCTAGGTCCTTTATTTCCATCAAAATTTGCTTTCAAGAAGCATTCAAAGGCATGAAGTCCTCGAAACACCAAGGGCTCCAAGACCGATGAGGAAGCTTTCTGTCATACTTCTGCTTCTTTGACTAAAGAGTAGAGTGGTCCTCTCTAGCCCTCTTCTAGTTGGCTTTCTTCCTTCATTTCTCTACCAATTATTCTTCACCAATGATATACTTATCGATCTAGGCAAGGAGCTCAAAGAAGTCGCATGGGAACTTCTTTAAGAGAGAGAAGTAAAAGCTATTTGGCTTCAACCATTTCTTGAGGGCCAACATCACGATCGAAGGATTTGGATCACAGACTTCCAACATGACCGCTTTGAAGTGACTCACATAGATTCGGAGAGACTCTCTATCTTTTGCCTGATGGAAAAGAGGGCATCAATATCCTTTTTTGACTTTCTACTACTCTGAAATTGAATAGCAAACTGATAGCCAAACTCCTCAAAAGAATAGATAGAGTTCAATTGGAGCTTGGTATACCAAGCTTGAGCAGCACCCTAAAGAGTGACAGAAAAGGATTTGCACAACAATATGTTCGAGGCCCCTTACAGCATCATAAGAGCCTTAAAGCTCTCCAAATGGTCATAGGGATTAGTACTGGTGCTATCATAAACTTTCATAGATAGTGCCTTGAAATGGAAAAGAATTGGTTCCTCCATGATTTGCTCTATGAAGGGAGGACAAGTTGTAAACAAGAGCTCTCCCCCTAAAATCAACTAGTGCTGGTGAAGGAGCTAGAGATAGTGGTCCATCTTCTAGATCTTTCGAGCCAGTTCATCCTATCAGCTAGTCTTTCTTCCAAATGGCATCTTGTAGATCTACTCATAGAAGAGTCCTACGAGGAAGAAGAAAGTGAAAAAGTAAAGGGAGGAGCGGGTTAGTGCTCCTTACATCACTCATTATCTCTGAGGTAAGGGTGGTGGTCGAATGAAACTCGCTCGGGACCCTGATGGATAGATTAGGAGCCCCAAAGTGCTCCTCCTAGACTGATAGGACAAGATAGGTTTGCTCATCTTGGGCTTCTTAAGAAAGGAGGGGGATCAAGATGTTCTGAGGCTGGATGATCACTCAAGACCAGAATGTACTGATGATTAAACTATTGCTGATACACATCATGATAGTTAGTACTTGGACCTACTATAAGAGTTGGTGAAACTACTCAGAGGTGATGGCTAGAGTAGTTGATGCCTTCAAGATACTAAGATCCTGATGACCCTGATCGGGATCAATGGGTTCCATAGGCACCTCCAAGAGGGTGGCAGAAAACATCACCATGGTCCTCTTGTTCTTCACACTAAAATGATGTGGTAGAGGAGAAGTCAAAATCTCAAATATAGAGTGGCCCTACCTCTAACACCAATCTATTGTCATCAAAGAGCTAATCTAGCTTAGACCATTGAGCTGGAGTCCAAGAGAGTGAACGGGGTATAGAACAATCAAACATGACCTCCAAGGGGTGCATTGGCACCTAGTCTACTATCCATCCCACAAGCTAGATCCTGCAAAACCACCAAAGATAGGAAAGTCCTTATGCTGGGGGGATTTTCTAATGATGGACTCTCCAATATCTAAGTCAGTCATTCATGGAAGCAAGTAGAAGATATCCGAGTTCTCAAAGAGAGTTCAGCAGAGTGGTCGAGTATGAAGTGGAATTAGCTTGGAGTGGAAAGAGGAAAAAATAGAGGTTCAATGGACACCCTTTGGGAAAAGGAGTATTTCTGGAGAGCAAGAATCGCTCGAAGCTTTGTGAAAGAGATGGATCCAATTTGTGTGAAAGCCATCTTCAGGAGAAGGCATGCGAGTTCAATCTTTCCTTACTTGAAGGGTCCCTAGGAATTTGGAGTTTATAGGCAGAGGTGGATACCTGTCACCTAATGGAATGAGCACCCATTATCTACCAGAGATGTGAGGACATGCTCTAGTTGCTAGAGGATAATGGCCTTGCACATTCTAAGGATTGTTGAGATTACAAATCTCGATGAGTGGAGAAGTAGAGTAGGATAGCATCTGACTATTTGTCATCTAATGGATGAAAGACTCTGAAACTCTTTTCAACATAATTATAAAAAATCAGATAGCAATTACTCTAGCATCCTTCAACAAGGATGAGTATCGAGCTATCTTTGGATCACCAGTGCCATGGTGAATGGATCATCCCTAGGTGTATCAATCTTGAAATAATGGCATTAGCCATCTCCCTTATAACTATAATTATTTTAAATTTAAAGAATTTGAACATGGTCATTTTTGAAAATACAAGATAGCAATTATAATGGATTTCACTTGTGGAAAAAATTAACTATAAGAGCAAACAATAGTTTTATGGAGAGATCAACCTTATCATTGCACTAAGGATGGACTTGTAAAATTTATTAATTTATAGATGTTTGAGCTTAAAATATTGGATTACTCATGCTGCTAAAAAAAAGGGTTGTTCTCATACAGACACACACAAAACAAAAAAAAAGGTTATTAAGACTCAAATCCCAATCATGAGATATTTTGCTAGTTTAGTACTAAATGTTTAATCTTCGCATACTAGAGTTAAAAATAATACTCTAGATGTGAAGCTTTATAGCCAATCAATGGATATTTTTTTTTCACATTAGTCCCTAGAAACTTCTATCTTTTTTGCATAATAATCTATCCAATTTTTATATTAGTACACTAATTCTTGTAATCCATAATCATGTCTATAGGTCCCTCATGTTTGCTTAGCTAGACCTAAATTAAATGTTCTTGAACTTTTCCTCTAATAGTATTAGTTTTATAACACTTTTCATTTAACTTATCATGTTGCCCTTACAAAAGAGATCAATAGCAAAAGAAGAAAAATGATGCAGCTGCAATGGGATCTTTGGAAAAACACTTCTTTTCTTTCATTTTAGACTTTTTATAAATATTAATTGACTTAGCATTTAGATCATTGGAGTTATCGCATGATTAATTTAGGATTTATCTTTTTGATTATCGGCATTCTTTGTGAGTAGTATGGTTGAAGCATGACGATTTTACTAGAGTTGGGACCTGAAGAAAATTTGGGCATTTATTACTTGGACCATATTCATGATTTATTCACATAGTAGAACAATCAAAGTTTACAAAGTACAAATTTGGCACTTGTAGTTTCTATATAATTTTTCATAATTTGGGTATGCTATTTTGGAGTCAAACTTATTAGAATATCTTTACATAGTTATCATTCATTTACGTTAAATGACATCTAATTGGATTAGCTACATGAAGAATGCATAAGAATAGCATATCATATATAATAGAAATTTGCTTGTTCAAGTTTTTGTTTTACAAGAACGATCAAATGAAAAAAAATTCTATGGAATCATAATATAAAAGAAGGAAAAACTCTTTGGATTTAGTCATACCATTAGCTTCTATTGACAAAAGAACTATTTATACTATTAATCATATTATGATGATGGTTCAGTAGATATGCCTCTATCTCTCATAGTTCAAGACATCTCTCTTTCAAGGAGATAATGGGGATTTGATTTTTACTATGGGTAGGAAGGAAGTTGATCATAGTTTATCAATAAATCTAGAATTAATTCTTCTTGGATCAATTCCTAAGTAAAAATTATCAAAATTAACTAAAATAAATTAGAAGTAATTAAAGATAAACTAAATTTAATTAGTCTAGACTAGATAAAGGAAGAAAGAGAATTATAAGTTCAAATTGAACCAAAAGATTTAAGGATAATTAGTAGCCTTTTACCTTTACTACTACAAGGGCTTTGTTATTATCCAAAGTCTACCACTTCCTTGAAGCACGGTACAACTACACCACTAATTAACTAGCTAATATCAATATTCTCAAAATTCACTAAGGTCCTACAAAATCAATTACTAGAGCTTGTGCCAAATCCATTATGTAAAAAAATTTAAAGAGAATGTGTGAGCTAAGGATTCAAAATGGCTAATATGTCAATGGCTTTGAAATATGTATATGGAGGGTATTTATAGATTCTTGGATCTATATATATATTAAAGAAAACTTGAGAACTCTTGAAATTCAACTCAAACTCAACTAACTTATGAAAAAGGCTTCTAGAACAAATCTTTATTTAGATGAGTTGATTAAGTTTTTAACTAGTATTTCTAAAAGAAATGATGACTAAAATATTAGAAAAAAATTTCTAAGAATACTAACATAAAAAACTATTGATCTAGCTTGCAAACTTTAAGGACATTTGTGAGCCAAGAATCACTTCATGACCATACTTATCTAAAAGTGGTCCGACGGTCTTCTAGGGGCCTTGTAATAGTAAAGGCATGGACTTGATGTCTAGTCTTATTTTAGCTTAACTTTCAGTGCATTTGTATTTTCTTCTTCATCATTGGTAGCTTTTCATCCTATTATATGAGACCATTGATTATACAATTTCATGCAAAAGATTTTAGGATGTAGTTATCATAAGGTTGAGCATCTCAACCCAACATCAAAGAATAAGAATGGTAGAAAGGGAAGGAAAAAGAAGGGGGGGAGAGAGGGAAGGATAAAAGTAGTGGGGTGTGGTTCGAGAAGAGGCGAAAGGGGAAGGGTGATATGTAGTGGGGTAGGCTCAAGTGTGAAAGAAAGAGAGCAAGAAGGAAAAAAGGAAACATGTGAGATGGTAGGTTAGGTGAAGATGAGAAAAAGAAGGCAGATTAGGAAATGGGGAGGATGAAACAAGATTAGGCAAGCTAAAGCTAAAAGGTGTGTGCACATGTGTGTGTGTGTATGTGTGAGAGCGAGAGAGAGACAAGGGAGGAGAAGATGAAGAATGCAAGGGGGTCGGGCATGTTGAAGTGTGTGTGAGAGAGAAAGAGAGGATAGGGAGAGGGCAAGGGAAGGACAAAAGGTGGTGGGGTAGATTAAATTAAGAAAAAGAGAATAATTAATTAGAAAAAATCTATCCCTGATCTCTCTTATTGCCTATTTAAAGGGTTTTAAATATTTTCTAATTCTAATAACCTTTAACCATGATTTGCTTAAGAAATACTAGAGAACAAACCAATCTATAATAGAGTAGATTGTAGGGATTAGTATGTGAATATAAAGTTTGAAGAGGTTGATATAAACATATCAACATTGGAAAGACTAATATGCAAGAAAAATCAACAAGATTAACAATATGGAAATAGCTAAAATTGGCTCAAGCTACATAATTGAGAGGTTCAAATATGAACCTTAATTATAACTGAATATCAATAAAGTTTCAAGCTTGATTTATCTACCTAATTTGGGCAAAACTCAAAAGAAAATGATCACACCTTAATTGTGTTTAGTTTTAATAAGAACTTATCGAGTATAAATAATAGCCTACTATAAGGACCCATGCAAGCCTGTGTTTAGTTCTATATTTGTTATTCACCAGAAAAATTTTGGATACTTGTACAAGACTAAAGAACCAAAATAATATATACCTTCCGGCTAGCCAATTTAGGTGAGATCCTTGGTTATGATAGAATTATACAAAGAAAACTAAAGATAACTATAATGATAAACTAAAGATGAAGATAAAGATAACAAAAGTTAATTTATTGGCCAAAAGATCCATCCTATAGGTTACATTCCACTATTTACACATAACATGATAAGTGATTTGATAACTGTTCATTACTATCAAAAACTATCCACATCCAGCCTCCACTTCTTTGATAGTTCCAACAACTAGCACTAATCATCCTCCACTCTCTATTTTCTAGTAACTATCAGATCTCATACCATCCATCTGATCGACAAGGGTCTCCCAAAAATCATCACATCTTATCAGTCTCAAATTTATTACAACTATAGTCTCCATTTGGTCTGCCTTTAATGGTTGAACTTACCCAAGCTAATGTTATTCTTACTTGACCTATCCTATGCTAAGCCATCTTCAAGCTTATTTAGTTTATTTTCTTATGCAGTATTAAGACTCTAGCCTCCAATTTATCACCATTGTTTAGAATATTTGGCTCGAACCCCTCATCACTATCCTACCATAGACTTACCATGTAGTTGAATGCACATGAGTCCTTTGAGTGCCATCATTAGCTACAATGCAGTATAAATAGTTATATTTCCTTAGAAAATTAGTTTTCTATATAGTTATCACTTGAAAGCTATTACTCCAAGGATTAGTTTTGATGATTACAAAATATTTCAGAGGATTACTAATGATTTTGGCTTGGAAAAAGATCAATTATGTTTCAGGTTCAATAAGAAATTTCAAGTTTACTAAAGAAAGATGATGAAGGACAAAATTATAAATTTTATAAAGTTAAAAAAATATATTTTGAAAGCCTCAATAACAGGCCTAGAAGATTTATGATTTATTGGAGGTAGTTTTATAAATTTTAGATGCATAATTTGAAAGAAAATCAGAAAAAATGATGATGAGGAGCAAAATCATAAATTTTATAAAGTTAGAGAAAATTTATTTTGAAAGTCTCAAGAGCAAGAACAAAAGATTTGTGATTTATTGGAGGTAATTTCATATTTTTTGGATATATATATTGAGAGAAAATCAATTTTGAAGAAAAGGATCGACTCCTAGGTCTTTTCTTATTGAAATGGGCTGATTAGCACGTTGTTCCTATGCCAAGGGTCGACCCTCGAAGAACAAAAATATAAAAAATAAATTTTTTAGATTTTTATCTCAGAGGTCGACCTCGAGATCGACCCTTGTGATAAAGGTCGACCCTAGGATCAACCCCTACAATGAAAAAACTCTATAACAGCTATTTTTTAGTCCATTTTAGCCATATTTAATATGCATTTAAAGCCCTCCAATGGCTCTAATCCTATCTAGATTTTTCTCTAATACTTATTGAAGATATAAAAGCTCAAAAAAGAAGAAAGAAAATAAGAGATTTAAACATTCATTTCATTCCTTAATAAAAAGCCCTCTTCAAGCAAAGAAGCTTTCATTTCAAGTTGGCTAACCTCTCAAAAGCTCATTCAAGTCTTCAACAACTTTGAGAAAAATCAAAAAAGCTTCTTCCTTAATTGTATAAAGTATTTTTAACATTTTATTTGCTTATTAAAGGGGCTAACTTTGTATTTCATTGTTATTAACACTCATACTTTATTTTATTATTTTGATTTAAGTTTTGGATATTCTAAAACTTGGAAAGATTGATCCTAACCTTGGAAAGATTGTACCCAAAAAATAAGTATTCTAGCTTGGAATAGCTAGGATCGAAGGTATCGACATTGTATTCTTGTTGAATACGTTTAATGAATTTGAATTCCTATGTAGGAGCTTGGAAAGTGAATGTAGGTGCAAGATTGACATTGAACCATTATAAATCTTACTTATTTATGGTATGCTTGCTCTCTTTCCATCCTTATTTTATTAAATACTTACTTTCTTACTATTTATCTTTTCACCTCACTTAAATCACCTACCTCATACAAATTGCATATCATCACATTGACTTTGTTATTCTAATTTAGCTTTAAAATTTTAAAAACCCAATTCACCCCCCTCTTGGGTTGTATAGTCGAGCAAGAAGTGGTATCAGAGCAGGTGCTCTGTTATTAGTTGTTAATTTAACCATCAAGAGCCAAAGATCTTAGCAACCCAAAATAGAATCTTTTTTTAATGATGGGCATTTTATAGATAGACCTCCATTGTTTGATGGCTCAAATTATACTTATTGAAAATCTAGGATAAAAATATTCATTCTAATACATGACTATAATTTATGAAAAATTATAATCAATGGCCTACATACATCCAATGCATTAATTCATGAGAAAGAAATGATTCAAATGAATGTTAAAGTAATGAATTTACTTTATTGTTCATTAGACATAAATATTTTTAATGCAATTTCTTCATGTAATTCAGCAAATCAAATATGAAAGAAATTAGAAATTACTTTTGAGAGAGAAAATTAAAGAAAAACATTAAGCTTCCAAGAAGAAAAGAAAACTCACCTCAACTCATGCCTCATGGTGCATGAGGATAAAAAGAAGAAAAAAAAGAAACAAAAGAAAAAGAAAGCATTGATTAAGGGGAAGCAAAGTAAAGAAGACAAGAATGAGAAAAAGGAGGATTGTATAGAAAGTTATTGTCTCATAGCTTAAAATGATGAAATATATCATGAACACTCCTTTGAATTTATTTTTAATGAATTATATGAAGCCTTCAATGAGTTAATCGATAAACACAAAAAGATAAGGCTATAGAATAAAGAACCTAAAAAATCTAATCTATCTTTGGTTGAAGAAAAAAATAAAATTTTGAGTGAAAAAGAAGATTTATTAAAAATATAAAAAATATGACCAAAGAAAAGAAAGATTTCTTGAAATAAATTAATTCTTCAACTAAAAAAAGAAAGAATTGATTAAATCTAAAAATTTGTTAGTTGAAGAAAATACTGAGCTTAAAAAGAAAATTGATATTTTAAAATCCTTCCTAAAAAAATAAAATATTTTAAGTGAAAAGAAAGAGCTCTTGAAAGAAAATAAAAAATTAAGAAGAGAAGTTAAGGTTTTGAAACCTATAGCTAAAAAGTTTACAATTAGCTTTCAAAATCTTCAATCTTTGGTAAAAACCAATGGGATTGTTTTCAATGAAGTGGAAATCAATTTTAATACTTCAAGAAAATAGCAAAATACTAAAAATATTTTTACAAGAGCTTCAATTAAAGATCATACTATTAAGCATTTTAAGTATAATCAAATTGGCCATAAAATTTTGAACTATAATTTTAAAAGAATTGACCAAATCTTAATTAAACAAATTTGGATTCCGAAGAAAATTTTGAATATTAACTCTTATGGACCCAAGATGACTTGAATACCAAAAATCATTAAGTGATTTTGCAAGTGCACCAAAGATCTGAATGAAATGAAAGAAAGAAATTTTTTATGAATGCCTTGAAAATGAAAAGATATGGGTATTGATGTATGGTATAATCTAAACTTTTTCTCACATCATACTATTAATGATTATTAAAGTTATTTTGATTAAATATATTGACTTTAATGTGATTTCATATTATGTTTACTTGCTTGAAATTCTTTTCATATATTAATAAGATTAGTATGATTGAATAATTTTGATGATTTGAATACTTTAATTTTAAAGATCAATATGCTCTTCTCTAAATATCATGTTATGATATGAATTAAAATTATTTTAAAATTTAACATGATATAATAGCTTTTCTATATCAATTTTGTAATTAGTAAACTTAAATTAAAAGGTGCTTAATTGGATATAAATATTTTTAAGTTGCTGAACATATAAGTAAAACTATATTTGACATTCTCCTATAAAATGCTAAATTATTAAATTTTTAATAAAAAATTTGTATGAAATAAAGTACTTGAAGATAAGACATTCAATCACAAAAATTACATGCTTGATTGTTGAATAACATTGCATATTAGCTTATCCTTAAGGATTTGGAATTTCATAGTTCAACCAAAACTCATAGAGCCTATATCTAGAATTTTTTTTTACATAAGTCTCTTGACTTGATAATCTTGCCCTTGTGATTGATTAATTCTTGATCCCCCAATTTGACTTAAACATCTTTCTTGATCATCAATTTAATTTTCTATTGATTCTTATTCAACTAAATTAAATTTTCTTGAATCAAAAACTACTTGAATTATTTTCTGCTTCGAAAAGCTGACTCCTAGTTTCATTGGAGTCAACCTCTCTTCAAGAGCTGACTCCTGATTTAGTAGGAGTTGACCTTTTTTTTGGAATTAGTTCTTCTACTTGAAAATATCCCAAGGCTCTATCATTCCATTGTCAATTTTCTTGAGCCGTAATTCCTTTCAAACCCCTCTCCTACTAAAATCGGACCTTTCCTCTCCATTTTTATTCTAATCTCATAGTCCTTATTCTCCAATGGCACCCTAAAAGTATTTTGCCTAAAGAAAAAGAAAGTCTAGTTTTCAAAGTGAAAGGTATACAGACTGAGATAAATGTTGATAGCATTGGATGCACGCTATACATGTACAGACCAATAGAAGCACCTTGGATTATCTCAAGTAGCTATACTTTTAAGATTTGTATTTGATCAAGATGATAATTGAGGGTATTAAGGATATCATCTCTCATGCTAGAGTAGATGATGATGATGAGACTCCTATAGCAGAGCCTACTGCAGTAAATATCAGGACAAAAAGCCAATAGAGCAGCATGAATAAATAGAGATAACTTTACTTTCACAGACCAGCCATCCAGATACTAGCTCATGATTATCTGATAGACTGGATGAGGATGCATTTATTGAGAGACTCTCCATCAAGATTGTAGCGTCAATCTATGCAAAGCTTTAGAGGACATATCAGAGGCACACCAGACGAGATGAGATCAGATGGAGGCATTATCATTGGTCAGAGACGAGTTAGGAAGATTAATTTGGTGACTCACTATAGTAAGGGAGGATGTTCACTATCAGGCCCAGTCATTTGAAGATATTAGACTGCACTCTTCTTCTACCTAGTCTAAACCTACATCTTAGGATTATCTTGATATATACTTACTTAAGATGCTAGGATTCCTTTTCATAGTTTTAGTGATCCTTTCAATCTATTTTTGACATCTATATAGGATATAGCTCTCATATATTTTGCTTGCTTTTATGATTTTATCTTTATAATCACCATTGGCTAATCAATAAAAATTTCATCTTTTATGAAAATTCAATGTATTTGATATTATTTGTTTGACTCAATATGTGCTTTGCTTGTAAAATAAAGAAAGAGAAATGATTGCTTGTTTAAATTAATTAAATATGCCTGATTTAAAAGAAATAGGAGGAGAACTAAGAAAAGTTAATCTTTCGACATAGGGGAAGAGTTAAGAAAGTCAAGTTTTCTAGCATTTATTATGAAAAATAGAAAAAAAATAATTTTGAACTGAATAAGAGAAAATATTATTGAAATATTAAAAGTAAAATTATTTTGATCTATTTATGCACTCTTGTTGTTCTAGTTATTTGATTTGCTTTAGAAAAATTATTTTTATTTTATTTTTTATTCAATCATACTTTGCATGGTTTGATCCTATCGTGATTTTTAATAATTAATTAGTATCAAGCTTAATCTTAAAAAAAATATTTTACTCCAAATAAAAATTCTAAATAAATAATTTTTGAATCTCATGAAAAATCATTAATAAGCATTTATTTATTACTTGACTTGTTGGTTCACTTATACCTGAGCATTCATGTGATCTTGTTTATTCATATTTTGCATTGGTATCGAAAAAAATTCGTCCTTAAGTGAAGTTTCATAATTAGTATCAAACAGATTTTTTCTATGTTGCACTTCATTGCTTTCTTTTGGCAAAACGAAAAAATATTTTATCTCGAATCTAATTTTGCATAGCTTATATGATATCTTTTAAGATAAGTTCAAAGAATTACACATCTTTTCTGAACTAAATTGAGTGATATTTCTTAAAAAAAGAAAGATCTGAATTTAAATAGTAAATCTCTCTATGATTTATTTGTGTAGTCTATTGGTATCAATTCAAAATATCTTATCAAAATAATTTGATCTAAACTTAATGGATTCATTTTTTTATCAAAAAAACTAAAATAATTGGTACCAAATTTTATCGTCTTGTACTCCATCTTTTGACAAAAGAAAGGAAAAGAGAGAAAAAAATGCTTTATCTCAAATCTAAGTTTGTACAGTCATATTTTAATATGATAATATTTGAGATAAATTCTAAATATTTGATATCTTTTTTAAACTCAATGTGTAATATGTCTTGAGGAAAAAAATATTTTTTAAAAAATAATTATTAAAAGAAAATTTACTATATCATGATTTGATTAATTATTTGATTGATGGTTGATTATTTGAAACTCAATATACTTACTTTAAATATGTGCAATAGAGGAAGAAAATACTAAAAAAAATAATTTGATCTTAAAAGACTATTTAATTGAAAATGCCTTTATTTACAAAAGTAAGGGAAAGAATTCATTTAAAATGAATTAGTTACTAAATTGGTATCAATCAAATTTAAAAATCTGAGCTTAAAAGTCAAGTTAGTATTAGTTAAAGATTAATGTGGTATAAATTAATGATGCTTAACTTAAAATAAAGGGGGGAGAATAAATTTAAAAATATCATATGATGAATTTTATGGTATTTACTTTTAAAAATAGGATGAGAGATATTTGCTACAAATTTGTATTGAAAATATCGATATTAATCTCAAATTCTCAATCATTTACCTTCTAATTCTCTTAAATTTATACTTTATTTTAATTGATTTCAAACTCTCAATTAAATATCTTATAGTCTTTTCAATTTATGCTTTCATATATTTATTTAATTTGATTTACTTAACTTAAAGTACTATTAATTTAAAGTAGTATTAGATAAATAAATTATTTTTAAATGTTGAAACTTGCTTAAAGTGGTATCATTCATATGCTGATTTTATAATTTAATTTATCTGAATATTTTTGACATTCTTGGAGTTGAATTAAATTAAAAACTCTTCTTACTTCTAGAAATAAATTTATAAAATTTTTAATGTATAATGTAAGATTTTTATAAAATTATTTTTAGCTTTGATACTATCTTTTATACCATTTCGATACATACATTTTCAAAGTTTAATTAACTAAAACTTCTTGAAAAAAGTAAATAATAAATATTAAAATTGATGTCAATTTTTTTTCATGTTATACTTATTTTATTTAAAAATTAATATTTTTTAAAATTAAATTAAAAATATAAATTGATGGTATCAAATAAAAATTTGATATCGAACATACTTTTCATGGTATCAAATATGCTAAAATATATTGAAAAGCTCTATCTCTCAATATTGACTTAAAAAATTTGAATTAAAATTTTTTAGAAAGGAAAAGAGTAATATCAATACAAATTTAATATCAAACATACTTATTTTTATATTAAATATCTCATGAAATTCAAATTTAATACCCTCTTGAAATTAAATCAAAAGTTTCTAAATTTGATATATATATATTAAATTTTAATTGATTTTACAATGATTTATTTGATGCATAAAAAAAAATGTGTTATGCTTGATTTCTTTGTTCAAAACTTTAAAAAGCTCTATTCCTCTTAAATCTTAAAAAATATATATTTAAAAATCTAATTATAAAAATTATAATTATTTAATACGAGGGAGAGCTTTTGATATTTGAATTCAAGTAAATTTTTGAAAGAAAAGTGATGTTTTAAGTATATTTTAAATCCAAAAATAAGTTTTCAAAAGAAAGATGATTTATCTGACTTTATTTTTTTGAATTTGATACATCTCTTATTTGATACACTCCTATATCTTATTGATTTTGATGATTTTTTTAATTCTTTTCATAAGCTTTTTAATGATTATCAAAATTAGGAAGAGAAATATTGAGTATATGCTTAATGAATTGATGCTTAAAATACTCAATAATTTGATGCTTGAAATCTTAATACTCATTGATTTGAATTGAGATATTATAACATAATGAATATATAAAAAATATATAATAAATTAAAAATAAATTAAGAATATTCATGAAGTATACATTCATATATTTGATCAATTACTTCATGATATATGTTGGCCAATAGTGATTGTATGTAGTGCTTATTTTGTATGGCTAACTATTTATACTTCTAATATGTAATGCAAACTTCATGTTACATCTTTATGTATTTTGACTATAGTTTGGATGATATTGTTCTTATGACTCTTATTATATATTGGATATATATATATATATACCTTAATTTCTATGAATGTTGTTTGGATCAATTCTTATGAATGGTGTCATTTGAAATGTTATGATTTCTGCATGAACAAATTAAAATGTTATATGTATTTTTTTTTATAAAAACTCATATTTCAGCAGCAAAATTTGGAATAAAGTGAGGGGGAGCCTTTTTCCATTCTTAAAATTTGTTAAGATCATAATTGATGATGTCAAAAAGGGGGAGTAGAGAAATAAAATTGGGCAATAAGCAAAATTATGAAAAATTATCAAAGAAAATTGGACAATAAGCAAATCTTTCAAGAGAAATTATCAAAAAAAATTGTCAAAGAAAATAACCTAATAAGCAATCTTCAAACTACTCTTGATGCAATATTATTCAAATGAGTGGCTATAATGTTCAAGTGATGTATCTTTGTAAATTTGAAATTTTTAATCAATGCTTCATATATGTTATATTTTTGTTTATGCTCAAGTATTTTGTCATCATCAAAAAGGAGGAGATTATTACTCTAATGATTGATTTTAATGATTACAAAATATTTGAGAGGATTACTAATGATTTTGATTTAAAAAAAGATCAATTATGTTTCAGGTTTAATATGAAATTACAAGTTTACTAAAGAAAAATGATGAAAAGCAAAATTATAAATTTTATAAAATTAGAGAAAATATATTTCAAAAGCCTTACCAATAAGTCTAGAAGTTTTTTGATCTATTGGAGGTAGTTTTATAAATTTTGAATGCATAATTTGGAAGAAAATTAAGAAGAAAGATGACGAAGGACAAAATTATAAATTTTATAAAGTTAGAGAAAATTTATTTTGAAAGTTTCAAGAGCAAGAACATAAGATTTGTGATCTATTGAAGGTAATTTCATATTTTTTTATGTATATATTGAGAGAAAATTAATTTTGAACAAAAGGGTCGACCCCTAAGTCTTTTCTTGCTGAAATGAGCTGATTGGCATGCTATTCCTGTGCTAGAGGTCGACCTCTACTATTCCAAAGGCTAAAAATATAAAAAATAAGTTTTTTGGATTTTTGTCTCAGAGATCGACCTTAAGGTCGACCCTTGTGGCAGAGGTTGATCCTAGGATCGATCTCTACGATGGAAAAACTCCATAATGACTATTTTTTAGTCCATTTTGACCATATTTAATGTACATTTAAATCTCTCCAATGGCTTTAATCCTATACAGATTTTTCTCTAATACTTATTGAAGATATAAAGGCTTAAAAAAGAAGGAAGAAAATAAGAGATTCAAGCATTCATTTCAGTCTTAAGCAAAAAGCCCTCTTCAAGCAAAGAAGCTTTCATTTCAAGTTCACCCATCCCTCAAAAGCTTATTCAAGTCTTCAACAACTTTACAAAAAATTAGAAAAACTTATTCCTTAATTGTGTAAAGTATTTTAATATTTTATTTGCTCATTAAAGAGGCTAACTTTGTATTTTATTGATGTTAACACTCATACTCTGTTTTATTATTTTGATTTAAGTTTTGGGAATTCCAAAACTTGAGAAGATTTATCCGAACATTGAATCGAATTGTATTGGATTGGCTTGTACCTAGAAAATAAGTGTACTAACTTAGAATAACTAGGATCGGAGGTACCGATGTTGTATTCTTGTTGAATACGTTTAGTGGATTTTAATTTCCAAGTAGAAGCTTAGAGAATTGATGTAGGTACAAGATTAGCATCGAACTATTATAAATCTTACTTGTTTGTGGTGTGCTTGCTTTCTTTCCATTCTTATTTTGTTAAATACTTGCTCTCTTTCTATTTATCTTTTCATCTTACTTAAATCATCCATCTCATATAAATTGCATATCATCACATTGACTTTATTATTCTAATTTAGCTTTAAAATTTTAAAAACCCAATCCCCTCCGTTGCATAGCCGGTCAACAAAAGCCTACATTCTTAAACTAAATAGTTATTTTTTATTGTATTATTTATAAACATGAAAATTTTATAAATTGGGTTAGTCAAGAATACTAAATGAAAGCTTGTTGCACTCAACTTTTTGTAGTCATCAAAACATTCTTTCGAGAACTTATGGCCTTTTAAGGATTAGTGAAGTATTTATGTTATGAAAACTTATGATATAAGTGATTTTAAAATAGACTTTGTCAATCTAACTATGATTTAGGCCTAGCTAACCAGATTAATCACTAGTGATGCATGCACTAAAAAATAATTTTTTTGAGCCCTCCATCACAAATCTAAATATGATTTCAAATCTCCATTATTGGGTGTTCATTTTATATATTGCAATGTCACTAACAAATTGTCACTATAATAACCTTTGTTAGGTCATGGTCTCATGAACAATACTAGGATCAAGTAAAAAAAAAAAATCATCCATGCAATCATTAACTGGCTAAGAGGATCCTTACTCAATGTTCGCATACTAATTCATGTTTTGAAAAATATTTGAAATTAAGGTCGGGTGCTTATGAGAACATGCCCATGCTTGGTTCAAATGGGTTCAAATGGGATTCATGACATGGTGATAACTACATTATGTAGTTATCACAACTCCCAGAAACCAACTCAACTGCCCCTATAATAAGAGGAGATCGGAAATGAGAGAGATGATCAAAGTAATATCCTCTTTTCTCTCCTATCTCTCAATGTCACCCCTAAACCCAATAGCCTTTTAGGTGGTTAGAAAGAAATAATGTTTTTAATTGTACATGGATTCCTATCAGCAACTTGGGGCTAATACAGACGAAAAAGATGTTTAAGAACCTAATAAGAAACTCAAATCATGTCATTCTACCAAAAAAAAATCCTACTTCCTAAAAAAGTCTTGTTGAAGATTTGATTTTTTATCATTGATATTAAAGCCTCTGGGCTAGTTTTCATGCTTCTAAGGACTTTATTGATGATGAACATACTTCAAAAATCCTCAATTTATTGAGACCTTGATGATCTTTCATGGCAATATTTTACAGATTTGATATTAAGGTTTCATTTTCTTACATTAGATAGACTATTGGGGTAGGATTAGGCCCGAAAATTTTTAGCCAATTCTAACATAGAACACAATTTTTATGCCATGTTTTCTGAACCATTTTTCTCTTAACAAAGGTACTAGATGATCCATGGTTGTTATGGATATGTGGATTACTGGTCACATGCCAAATTTGGGCAAAAAATGAGAAAGTTATAGGGGCTAAAAAGTTTGGTAGTTGAATGTGTTGTGGGCTAGCATAACATGGTGATTGCCCCTACCCTGCCCATCTCGAAGTCTCGTGCAACACCTAAGGTGAAGACTTGATACTAGTATCATCCGAAGGGACTTCACAGGAGTTTCAACAGCCACGAAGGCTAGTTCCGATAACCATGAAGATTGCGTACATGCTATGGCTATCGGGGTCTCTTCACTCTTCCTTTTGACCCATTCCACACAATTTCAAGATGGGATCGGAAAAATAACTATATGCATGGCCATGAATAGTCATGGTGACTTGCCACCAGGGCATTCTCGCGGCACCCACGTGACACTCACTAGCAAAGCCCATTGCATGGTGGCTTGCCATTGATGCTCCCACACATCACCCATGTCGTCACCATGCATGGTGACACGCTGCAGCGGAGAAGATGAGGGAGAAGAGCAAAAGGATCAGGGAAGAATTGGAATTGTGATTTAAGAAATTGTTGCAAAATTGTGCTCGTTATATATTGTGCTAGTTATTAATTTCATGCCTACTTTTGTATCTCTTAAAGTTGACTATGGCTGTGGTCAGAGAACTGTAATAAGACTCTAATGAAGGCTATATAAGACTCCTAAAAGCCGATGATCATAGCATAGGCATCTCTCTCTTCTTCTGTCTCATTCTATCTCGCGTAATCCTTGTGGTGCCATCACCATCATTCCATCTTTAAGGCTCAGGTTTGAGGGATGATTGTGTATGCTAAGTTTCTTGTGTGGCTCGTTAAAGACCTTGATGACATCGTTTCAACTCCATTGCTTTGTTGGAGTTTGGACTATGATTAAACCACTATTATTTTTTATCTTCTCTACTGACGGATCTTTCAACATTGATTTCAAGAGGGTACCCTGGAAGTTCACTATAAAAATTCATGTTTTTAGCGGTGAAAAATTTGGTCACGAAACCTCGTACTTTCATCATTAAAAATTTTTAGTGATTAAAAATATTTTATGACTAGGCTGTCACCAAAGGCACTAGGGCAAAAAGTTTTAGTGACCAAATCATAAAGTCATCAAAAAAAAAAAAGAACTCCATCAATGACAAAATACAAATGGTTATTAAAGGCAAACATTAATGATTACTTTGTTTGTGGTAAAAGATTAAAAAAAATTATTAAAGAGCAAAAATGATGACTTGATAAAAAATTGATGAAAAAAAATTAGTTTTAATGAGGATATTTTTCCTAATAAATTATTGTTGGCCACAATAACTTGATACAATGAGTGATGAAATAAACTTTTTTTTATTGCAAATTAGGGCTAAATAATCTAATATAATAGAATTCCAATCTATATCCAATAGAATTCCGATAGAAATCTTATGGATTAGTATGAGGTTATAGTTTATTATACTTATTTAAAATATTTTAAATAAATTATTTTTATAGAATATTTAATCATGTTCTTTTCAAAAAATAAAATAAATTAATTAATTTTATTATTTATAATATTTTAAAAATCTTTTATTTAAAATATTTAAAAATATCAATAATTACAACATATTTCTATAACTATATATATTTTTCTAAAGTTTTCTAAAAGTAGATCATTCATGATTCTTGTTATTCATGTTGTAATTAATAAGCAATAATATTTAACATAGAATACTTTTTAATACTCTATATTATATATATTTTATTTAAGTAATTTATTTTTTTATATATTTTGATACAAATTAGGTAGGATCAATGATCTAAATTCTTGGTTATATCAGTTTTCAAGCAAGTTTTTAATTACATCTTAAACTATTACTTCATTATGGTGCTTCGTTTGCAATATTAATAGTAAATTTTCTATTAAAAATTATTTTTTCTAATTGTTAAACTATATTGACTCATATAACTTATTCATTAGATAAAAAAGATCCAATCAAATTGAAAATAAATATTTAATCTATTAACAATTTTAGATAAAAACATAATAGATAATCAATTTATTAAATTGAATTCTGATGGGGCGTATGAATTTCAGCAATTTAATTCATTTAAAAAATCCATCAAATATCCAATTAAAATTATATGGTGTTAAGTACATCTAATCATCCTTCTAATCTGTACTCTAAATCTTATGATGGTTGGCTTAATTTTAACATCATCCACACAAAATCAAGGTCCACACCTTATTTTAGTGATTTACATATATCATTATAATGTTATGTTTTAACCAGGTTGGCTTGATTTTATCATCTTATGAATTATTCAAATGTCATTATAGTTGACATTCTTACTAATAATATCATTATTTTATTATTAATGTATAAGACTTTACTGATAATATAGTGTATTGGTGCTAAAGATATAGATTTTTAATAACCACTCTATAAGCTCATCATCATTAACAGTACATATCTATAGTGACTATTTTAAAATATCATCACTAAAGATGCTTTAGTGATGAATCATAAAATCATCATTAGTATATTATCTAATATTGATTTTAATACTAAAAATTATGACAACATACTGTATCATCACTAAAGTTGTAGGATTTTATCAACCACTTTATCAGCTTGTATATATATATATATATAGTGACTATATTAAAAAATTATCATTAAAAATATAAGTTTTAGTAACGAATTATAAGATTATCATTAGTGATTTGAGTAACATTGATTTGGACACCAGAATTATAACAATATAATATATCATCACTAAAAACATAAACTTTTGATAATCATCCTATAAGTTTATCATTAAAGATATATATCTATAGTGATCATTTTAAAATGTCATTACTAAATATATACATTTTAGTAATGAATTATAAATCCTTAATTAGCGAGTTGACCAAAATTGGTTTTGGTACTAATTTTTTTCCACCTTAAAAAATCTTGATGTAATGACAGTCATTAAAGATGTTGACCAAAATGATTTTGTAACCATTTCTTATTCTGGTTACTAAACATAAGGCTTTTGGTAACTAAAATATGACTATTGAATGAATCAATTGGTAGCTTTACAAAAGTAAATCAACATCATGCCTTATTTCTTAGGTTAAATGACCCAAATATTTAAATATTTATCATAGTCAATGTTGACATGTCTGTCATGTGGCACTGGCATGTCCATGCAAAGTGATAACATTGTTGTGAAATGTAGATCGAACGTGATTGTGACATGACAACATTGACATGGTTGTTACAAGATAATGCTAATGTGACAATGACTAAGCATGCTTGGCATCATGTGGTAGTGCATGGTCTAAATTAGAACGGAACTTAATCAGGAAAACAATAGCACTTGAGTTGGCCGAATGTGATTGGATTTGCCAAAGAGCCCTTAACACATGGCACCACTTATAGACTATTTATTTGTTAAATTGTACCATATTTTGCTTCTCGAAAATTCATTGAACCCTGATTAAGATAATTCTTTTTTTAAAATTTTTCTAATTTAATGAGAATACCATGAAAAGATGGGGGAACAATAATATTGGTGCAGAATCTGGTTGACGCCGGATCGAGTTGGAGTTGAGAAAAAAGAGATCGTCGTCGGTGACCTGTAAAACAAAGTTCCGTCCAGAGTCGGTGGTGGTGGCTCTGACAGGACCCCCCAATGATCAAGTCAGCTCTTCTGGCCAATAAAAATGGAGTGCTCGGAAAAGAACTCAGTAGAGTTTTGGGAAGGACAAGAGAGCTTTTAGAAAACGTATCTGGTGGATCTCTTTTATAGACGGATTTCAGAGCAGATTGATAGTGACAACCGTAATCGTTCGATCGTGGGCCGCTTGGGGCTACGTGGAATTTATTACGGAGAAAAATATCGTCTGTAGTAGATTGATAATGACAGTCGTAACCATCCAGTAGTGGAATCGCCCATAGTAGATAGATAAATGACAGTCATAACCGTCCAGTAGTAGGATCGCCTATAGCAGACTGATAAATAACAGTTGTACCGTTGGTAGTAGACCGCTTAGGGCTACGTGGAATTTGTTATGGAGAGAGGTATTAATTATCGTGATGTGTCCGTTCGTTGAGATTTAATAGTCGAAATCTGGAAGAAGCTGACGTTGGTTGGTGAAGAACTTTGACATATATCAATTCTAGATAAATTCAGATTCCTAAAGAGAATACGGCTAGAGGAGATCATCCGGAAGGAATACTACTTGAAATCTGAAAGTAATCCGCTGGAGGAATTTGGATGGAATTCGACTGATGGAGAAATTCAGAAGGAGTCCGACTGGTGGAGAAGTTCGGTTGAAGGAGAAGTCCGAAAAGAGTCCGACTGATGGAGAAGTTCAAAAGGAGTCCGACTAATGAAGAAGTTCGACTGAAGGAGAAGTCTGGAAGAAGTTCGGTTGAAGGAGAAGTTCGGAAGAAGTTCAGCCTACTAGAGGAATTTGATTGAAGAAGAAATCTTGAAGGAGTTCAACTGCTGGAGGAATCTGACTGAAGGAGTTCGACCGCTGAAGGAGTTTGGCCGCTGGAGGAAGAATTTTTTATCAAAGCTCTTCCATGATTATCAGTTACATTAGGCTAAGCATCAGACTGGACTTCGATGGGAGTGGGTTTATCCCTAATACTAGTCCCTCCACTCTCGAGTTCGAAATTTGAAGGAAGGGAGTACAAGAAAAACGACTGTCGAAGTTCTTTTTCGAACTCTGCACCCATTGAGGTTAAAGCTTGGGGGAGATCTTATCTTCGATTGATTTTGAAGCTCGAAAAAGATCTTATCTCCTATGGAGGTTGAGAGAGATCTTATCTTCTTTTGAAGTTAAAGCTCAGAGGAGATTTTATCTCCAACCGAGATTGAAGTTGAAGCTCGGAGGAGATCTTAGCTCCTATTGAGGTTGAAGCCTAGGAAAAATCTTATCTTCAACTGAGGTTAAAGAAGATCTTATCTCCTGTTGAGATTGAAGAAGATCTTATCTCCTGTTGAGGTTGAAGCTCAGGGGAGATCTTATCTCCAGCCAAGGTTGAAGCCCAGAAGAGATCTTATCTCCGATCGAGGTTGAAGAAGATCTTATCTCCTATTGAGATTGAAGCTCAAAGAAGATCTTATCTCCGATCGATGTTGAAGGAGATCCTATCTTCTATTGAAGTTAAAGCTTGAGAGAGATCTTATCTCCAGCCGAGGTTGAAGCCCAGAGGAGATCTTATCTCCAACCGAGGTTGAAGGAGATTCTATCTTCTATTGAAGTTGAAGCTTGGAGGAGATCTTATCTTTTATTGAGGTTGAGAGAGATCTTATCTTCTTTTGAAGTTAAAGCTCAAGAGAGATCTTATCTCCAGCCGAGGTTGAAGTCCGGAAGAGATCTTATCTCCAACCAAGGTTGAAGGAGATCTTATCTCCTATTGAATTCAAATAGAAAGCATGCGAAGGCAAGGTAGCCCAAAGGTTCTTCGAGGTTGACCTCGGCTTTTGGGAGGAGGAGGAAGACGACATGGAGGTGGGACCATCTAATATGGTAGTCGACCTTTCCTTTTCGTATTTGACATAGTCAGATTATCGTGAAAAAGCATGTGTAGGAATTCTCCACCGAGCTTCTTCCTTCTCCACATCTTTGATCTACGAGGTTTCAACTTTTGCTCATGTTAGGATGAGGCTTTTCTTCTATTCTTAACATGGCTTGCGGGAGTGCATTAGGATCATCGATACGGCCTCTCCCTCCATCTTGTCTTATATCGATGAGATCTTCGACTTTGCTCATGTTAGGACGAGATTCTCCTACTATTCCTAACGGATTGTAGAGGCACATTAGGGGCCTCTCTCCTCACCTCGTCTAAAGGATGAGGTCTCCTCCTATCTTAAATAATCGAAAGTCTTCGACTTGCTCATGTTAGGATGAGTTTCTCCTCCTGTTCTTAACATGGCCACTTTTGATTGCTTCTTTCATTCTCAGATTTTTTGAATTTTAAGATCGTGGGAGCATTGTTCCTCCTAGCTCCTTCAGGTGATAAGTTCCGAGCCGGACGACCTCCTCTATTTCATATGGGCCTTCCCAATTTGGGGCAAATTTTTTCTGGCTTTGAGGTTGAGAGATGGCAGCTTGCCGAAGTACTAAGTCTCCCAGAGATAGTATTGATGATGCTGAGAGGTGGCCAATCTCCTTGTTGCTCCTCCCTCATTGGTGGTTCTAGCGACGGTAGCGTCCTTGGCTAATCTTCTCTTACTTCAGACCGACATCTGAGGAATCGACCTAGTCGGCCTCTCTTGATGAGCTCCTCGATCTCGTCTTGAAGCTGAATGCATTCTTCAGTATCGTGGCCATGATAATGATGATACAAACAGTACTTGCTTCAATTGCGCTTGTTTGGAAAAGATCATAATTTTTTTGATCATGGTAGCTGATTCTTCATTTCCATCAGAACTTAAGTTTTAAGAGCATTAAGGGGGGCATAGTTGTGAAACCTTCTGGGGGCAAAACTTCTTCACGCCCTTCTGTTTGGGCTTCTTTGACGATGAGCTCGATGAGGAGTTCAGACTCACTTACGCTCGAAAGGAGTCCGTGAGTGCAGCCAAACTTTATTTGGCCCTCTATCAGCAATGGATCTATTAGACTCATCCATCCACCGCTCTCCTATGGCTTCCTCATCCTTCAACTTGAAGGCTTCTTCCACTCCGGCATATCCTTCAATTTGAGCTAGCAAATCGACAAAGTTTCTAGAGTACTTCTTCTCTAGAAAGAATAGCAAATCATTCTTCTGAAGGCCGTCCTTGAGTGCGTCCATTGCAACAGACTGGTCCAGGTTTCGGACCTCCAATGCAGTAGCATTAAACCAGGTGATATAAGCTCAGATAGATTCTTCCTCCTTCTGCTTGATATTCATTAGAAAATTTAAACCTCGGTGCAAACATTGACTGCGGATGAAGTGAGCCACAAACTGATGGCTCATCTGGTCAAACAAAAAGATCTTACCCAACTTCAATGTCGAGTACCAGTTTCTTACTATTCCCTTTAAGGTAGATGGGAATGCTTGGCATAAGATGGCATCTGGTGCACCATGGAGTAGTATCATGATCCGGAAGGCCTTCAAGTGATCGATCGGATCAGAGGTTCTCTTGTAGCTTTCAAATTGGGGAAGCTTGAAGTTTGACGGAACGGGCTCTTGCATAATTCGAAGAGAGAAAGGAGGATCGGTGCAGACATCATCATGGTGGGTCGGGATGATGTGGTGGAGTTCCTTAATCTGTCGGTCCATCTTTCATAGTTTTTGATCGAGGACGTCATCTCGATCGTAAATCTTGGAAGGCTTCTAGCGGTAGATGGGGAAGGTCTCTTTCGAAGAAGAATTATGATCCGAACAAAGATCCTCTGCTCTCTATTTTTTCTTTCCAAGGGCAATGGGTATGCTAGCCTAAGTGCTCCTTCTTGGGATCGATTTCTGACATTTCGATAGTGGGTTTTCTAGCGGAACCGCCACTAGGGGCTGTCGCATGGCCTGCACCATTTTGGTGAGACCCTGAACTTGCTACATCAGTAGGTTAAATTACTCTAGATCTATCATGATCATCGATGGAGGAGGAGGTTGAAGCACCGACGATGGAGCAGGAATGGATGAATCTAGCTTAGATCTGATGGTAGAAGCGGTAGATCTTCAAATAGTTACCTTCTTTGGAGGCATTTCTTGGGATTAAGGGAGAAGATGGAAATGAACCTTAAAGAAAAAGATTCACAGTATCGACTGAGCACTCCTTTAAGAACAAGGATACCTCAGAAATAGAGGGCCCTTCCTCTAGCGCCAATCCTATTGGTGTAGAATCTGGTTGACACTGAATCAAGCTAAAGTTAAGAAAGAAAAGGTCACCATCGGTGACCTGCAAAATAAAGTTTCATCCGAAGTCGGTGGTGGTAGCTCTAGCAGGATCCTCTGATGATCAAGTCAGCTCTTCTGACCAATAGAAATGGAGTGCTCGGAAAAGAACTCAGCAGAGTTTTGGGAAGGAGAAGATAGCATTTAGAAAATGTATCTAGAGGATCTCTTTTATAGATGGAGTCTAGACCAGACTGATAGTGACAGTCATAATCATCCGATCATGGGCCACTCGGGGTCATGTAGAATTTATTATGAAGAGAGGTGTCACCTATAATAGACTGATAATGACAGTCATAACCGTCTGATAGTGGGATCGTCTGTAGCAGATAGATAAATACAGTCATAATCGTTCGGTAGTGGGGTCACCTATAGCAGACTGATAAATAATAGTCATAACCGTCCGATAGTGGGCCGCTCAGGGCCACATGAAGTTTGTTATGGAGAGAGATGTCAATTATCGTGATGTATCCATTCGTTGAGATTTAATAGTCGAAGTCTGGAGGAAGCAGACATTGGTTGGTGAAGAGCTTTGATATATATCAATTTCAGAGGAGTTCGGACTTCTAAAGAAAATACGACTAGAGGGGATCATCCGAAAAGAATACTACTTAAAATCTAGAAGTAATCTGCTAGAGAAATTTGGATGGAGTTCGACTGATGAAGAAGTTTAGAAGGAGTCTGACTGGTGGAGAAGTTCGACTGAAGGAGAAGTCCGAAAGAAATCCAACTGATGGAGAAGTTTGGAAGGAGTCCCACTGATGGAGAAGTTCAGTTGAAGGAGAAGTCTGAAAGAAGTTCAGTTGAAGAAGAAGTTCGAAAGGAGTTCGACCTGCTGAAAAAATCCGACTGAAGGAGAAGTCCTGAAGGAGTTCGGCTGCTGGAGGAATCTGACTGAAGGAGTTCGACTATTGGAGAAAAAATTTTTGATCAAAGCTCTTTCATGATTATCAGTTATATTAGGCTAAGCATCAGATTGAACTTCAATGGAAGTGGATTTATCCCCAATACTAGTCCCCCACTTTCGAGTTCAAAATTCGAAGAAAGGGAGTACAAAAAAGATGACTGCCAAAGTTTTTTTTTGGACTCTACACCCATTGAGGTTGAAGCTCAGGGGAGACCTTATCTTCTATTAAAGTCGAAGCTCACGGGAGATCTTATCTTTGGTTGAAGTTGAAGCTTAAAAGAGATCTTATCTCCCATGGAGGTTGAGAGAGATCTTATCTTCTTTTAAAGTTGAAGCTCGGAAGAGATCTTATCTCCTATTGAGGTTGGAGCCCGGGAGAGATCTTATCTCCAGCCAAGGTTAAAGAAGATCTTATCCTCTGTTGAGGTTAAAGAAGATCTTATCTCCTATTGAGGTTGAAGGAGATCTTATCGTTGAGAAAGTGGAAAAGATCTTATCTCCTATTGAGGTATCGTCCGTAGTAGATTGATAATGACAGTCGTAACCGTCCGGTAGTGGGGTCACCTATAGCAGACTGATAAATGACAGTCGTAACCATCCGATAGTGGGGTCATCTGTAGCAGACTGATAAATGATAGTCGTAACCGTTCGATAGTGGGCCGCTTGGGGCCATGTAGAGTTTATTATGAAGAGAGGTGTCCATTGTCGTGATGTGTCCATTCATTGAGATTTAATAGTCGAAGTCCGAAGAAAGCAGACGTTGGTTGGTGAAGAGCTTTGACATATACCAATTTTAGAGAAGTTCGGACTCCTAAAGAAAATACAGCTAGAGGAGATCATTCGGAAGGAATACTACTTGAAATCTGAAAGTAATCCACTGAAGAAATCCAGATGGAGTTCGACTAATGGAGAAGTCCAGAAGGAGTCTGACTAGTGGAGAAGTTTGGCTGAAGAAAAAGTTCGAAAGGAGTCCGACTGATGGAGAAGTTCGACTGAAGGAGAAGTTCAATTGAAGGAGAAGTCCGGAAGGAGTTCGGCCTACTGAAGGAATCCGACTGAAGGAGAAGTCCGGAAGGAGTTCGGCCTACTGAAGGAATCCGACTGAAGGAGAAGTCCTGAAGGAGTTCGACTGCTGGAGGAATTCGACTGAAGGGGTTCGACCACTGGAGGAGTTCGATCGCTGGATGAAGAATTTTTGATCGAAGCTCTTCCGTGATTACCAGTTACATTAGGCTAAGCATCAGACTGGACTTCGATGGGAGCAGATTTATCTCCAACAAATAATATTGTTACATAGCACATGATAAGAAATTTGCATAATTAGATATATTTAGTTTTTTGAAAAATTGAGAAAAATATGTCTTTGCATTCTATAACAGGTTTATATCCTTAAAATATTGAGAATCATGATATGTTATAATTATTTGGGATATTATCATGCAATTTATATGGTCTTGAGTCATGTTTTTAAAAAAATAGATATTTTAATATGCTTATTATGTGATTAAATGAATAAATAATTCCATAAGATAAGTATGCATAATAACATGCTTGAAATGTCATACTGAGTGGATCGATTTAGGCTGGTAGAATTGTTGAGAAATCCTTATTGAATTCATATATTTTTCATATAATTGAATCTATCGATAATAATCAAACTTTGTTTATAGAAGATTATTGAATGTTAGATTATTTTTTTATTCAAAAAAATGTTGCAAAATTATGCTAATTGTATGTTGAGTTGGTTATCGATTTTATGCATGCTTTTATATCTCTAAAAGTTAACTGTTATTGCAGTTAGAGAATTATAATAAGACCTAATAAAGTCTATATAAGGCTCCTAGAGGCTGATGATCATAGATATGGGTGTCTCTTTCTTCTTCTAGCTTCTTCTCGCATAATCCTTGTGATGCCATCACTATCCTTCTATCTTTGATGCCCATGTTTAAGGGACAATTGTGTATGCTGAGTTCCTCATTTGGTTCATCATCAACCTTGAAGACATTGTCTCATGATCTCCATTGCTTTCTTGGAGTTTGGACAATGATTGAGCTGCTATCATCATTGATCTGGTCAATATTGATTTCTGGAGGATACCCTAGGAGATGTACCAACATACACAAGAAGATTGGCATACTCGATTAACACTCAAACTTGGGCTAAATGATGGATGGGCTGCAATTACACTAAGAGAGATTGCATGAGAGAGGAGAGTAACGTTCGTTTCTCTCTCATTACCCTTAGAATGGGCTAATATATAGGGCTCATAGTGTTAGTAGGAAATTTAAATTGAGAAACTCAAAATTCTCTAAATGAATTTCCCTCCAAATTTATTTTTCCATTTGATTGAGATCTTTTAGTTCCACATTGGGAGTGAAAAGTTTTTTTCTATCTCTTTATATGAAAAAAAGATTTGACTAAGCCCTTAGGGGCATTGGTAGAGGTTTGAAGAAACATCTTTGATTCATGCATGCACAAACTGAATCGGGTTGGGATGGAGTGTGGGTGCAAGTGCAGGCTACAAGCCTTTTCTTTCTAAGCTTTCGGGTTGGGATGGAGTGTGGGTGCAAGTGCAGGCTACAAGCCTTTTCTTTCTAAGCTTTCTTCTAAAGGATAAACTAGAATTTGATAGCATGTATTTTAAAACTTTTTTAAAATATGAACAGTGGAAGCAAAAGATTAATCAAATTAATCTATTAAAATATATATCTAAATCCTAGATCTAGGATCTAAAGATATGATTCATATATGCAAATTAATCTAAAAATTAAATATTAAATAAAAATAAAGATGTTGATCATATCAATATTAAATAAAACTAGATCTAATCTAGTAGGAGAAAGAGATCGTATCTCTTTTACTTTTTATAAGTCCAGATCTTCACTTGCTAATCTGAGGCTGAGGTTGTCACTTCAAGCTGCACATATATCCAATTTCTACGAGAAGTCTACATGAAGTTTCGATCTTGATCCGAAGTCTAGCAACTAAAAATCAGCATTGTATGCTAGTACTATGTTGATTCTTCTTCGATAGTTGATCACAAATCTACTTCTTTAATAACTTGGACCCTCCAAGAATTAAAGGAGATTGAAAGGATTTAGGAGAAAGAAAACTCTTCTAAAATCTCATAAAGAATAGAGGGAGAAGAGAACTGAAAATCCCTAGAGAAGAACCCTTTCTTCTCTTTTCTTTTTCTCTCATCAAGATACAACAACTTGTGCCCTTTCAATACCCTATGTCCAAGACTCTCTTGCACCCAAGGTTCCCATGCCCAAGTCCTCTCTCTTAGGTCTATTCTCTATAGAAAAATTAGACCCTAATCCCTCTTAAATAGAGAGATATGAGAGAATCTCTATCTAGGTCAAATACCTAGATAGGAATGTCTAAATAAGACAAGGATTAGAGCGCCCAACTCTTGGGCACCTCCCACTACAAGAATTCTGACTATTATCGACGGCTAAATGCCATCACTAATAATCCATCTACCGTCATTAATATCATCATAAAATTCAATTTAAAAAAGTCTTGTCGCTAATTGTCTCTATTAGCGATAGTGCAAACATCGTTGCTAATAACCAAAATTAATGACGACTTTTACAATAGAAAATTTTCATCTCTAATAATTTTTAATACTTAAATTAATTTTTTAAAAAAATATTAGCTATGGTAAAATTATGGCTAATGTTGTTGCTAATAATTAATAGTGATAGAACTCTTCGTCACTAATGCCGTCACTAATGTCATCCCTAATAATTTTAAATTTTTAAATTAAATAAAATAAAATATTTTGAAAAATATTAGTGATGGTATTTTTGTGACTAAAATCATGGCTAAAAATTATTAGCCACCAAACATGCCATCGCTAATTTTTTATAATTTTTAAATAAAATAAAATAATTTATTTCAAGAATTATTAGCGATGGCTACTTCCTATCTAAAGCCGTCGCTAATAGATATTAGCGACAACATTTATCATTGCTAATATCAATGATAATATTTAATTTATATTTTTAAAATTTTTAAATTTAAAAGCCATCCCTAATAATTTTAAAATTTTAAATAAAATAAAATAAAATATTTTAAAAAATATTAGCGATGGCATTTTTGTGACTAAAACCATGGCTAAAAATTATTAGCCACCAAACATGCCATTGCTAATTTTTTATAGTTTTTAAATAAAATAAAATAATTTATTTCAAGAATTATTAGCGATGGCTACTTTGTATCTAAAGCTGTCACTAATATCTATTAGCAACGACATTTGTCGTTGCTAATACCAATGGTAAAATTTAATTTATATTTTTTAAATAAATAATAATAATATTTTTTAAAATCTATTTTAATTAATCATAATAAATTATAATTCATAATATCTATTATAATTAATATCCAAAAATAATCTAATAATTAAAAATTAAAAACTAATTATATTTTATTAAAAGTATAAATTATATAATTTTTTTTACAAGTAGTATCAAAAAAATATAATACATTCAAAAAAATAAGATCCGATTCTCGTTGTCGCCTACCTCCTCCTCTCACTCCTCTCTAGCAGGTGGTGGATAAGAGCTGGATATCCCAGTATCCCGTGATAAAAAAAAATAAAATAATATTAGTAAGTTTCGATATGAAGCTGTATCTTTTGATACGAAGGTATATCTTTTGATACATTACTCCTATTCTCGAACAGATTATTCCTATGCATTCGATTTGGTGATACGAAGCTATAAACATCCCCGACCCATCGATTGGATGGTTAGATTGAGTTTTTAGCCCTTAGATCCTCTTTCTAAACTTAAATCTAAATATACGAAGCTTCTAAATATAAAAATTTAAAATAAGTAAAAAAATTTAATAATATAATTAATTATCTAATGTGATGGCTGGGATGACAAGCCTAGCTAGTTGTATAGTAGCGGATCCTAGAGAACCTCCATGACCATATCATGGATGGTATCCAGAAGACCCTGAGGTTGCTAGCTCAGAAGCCTCTACACGACCTCCTCCATGTACGCATCGCTCTAGGTCTAGAACATCGAGGCTTGTGAGGATGTCAAAGGATATCAAGATAGTAGAGGATCGAAGCTATAGCCGAATTCTATGACTCGGTTCCTACTCATCCCTCCGATGGTGCTGAGCCATCCCTCAAGATCAAGAGAGGCTGAGAAGATGGATAATCACCGTACCTCTCAACAACATACTCCGCATAACATGTCTACACAGTTCAGAAATATATTAATTTTAATATAAAATCAGACCCTATAATAACTAAATTATTAAATAAAGATTAAAATTTTTACCATGATCTATCATGACATAGAATCTAAATAGTCATCAGTCCTCCTAGACTAGTGTGTGGCCTACCACAACTACAACTAGTCTGATGAATGATCCAGCTATCATATTTTTAATAAATAAATAATTAAATTAAATTAATTAAAATATGCATATAAGAGTTTTTACAGTTCTAGTGAAGAGTTTTGGTATTTATTTTTTACCAGTCTATCAGCCACAACATGTGTGCCGATCGAGCCACCCATATGCCTGATCGGATCTTACTGGATGGCCCAATTTTGTTGGGCCCTATGCCATCTATCAAAGTACTACTTGCTTCTCCACTAGTCATAGAGGGCCTACCATATATCCTTCCATATTCAATGATCCATGAAGGACCTCTAGTCCGATGGTGACTGAAAACTAGAGTACTGGATGGCAGACTGCCTGAGGCTGTAGAGGCCATCTCAAAGCCTCCGTATAGCCACCTCCTCAAAGGTCTAACGGTTAGCCTCCTCATCCTAGGGAGTCTCAAATCAATAATATTCTTGCAAGATAGAAGCAAGCATGTATTAATATATAATTAATGTACCAACATATCGAGAAGGAATAAATTAAACTAATTTTGACTCACCAAAAACATCTTCTAGGCTACATCACGAGCTCCTAATAGCCAACTTTAGAAATCATTCATCGGGCCTGACATCAATCAACATATGATCCTGTTAATGACATGAGATGTTGAAGGCTCTAAATATGCTGCAAAATTGATTTCGAAGAATAAATATTAAGTCTAAAATTATAAAATTCTAAACATATTAATTGAGCATGTAGTACTAACGAGCGGTTCTAGATATGGATGATTTGTCTATCTTCCTACCTCATTAGAGGTGCCACGAGCTGGGTGGGTTCTCGACCATGGTGCTGTGTCTGAGAGCCGATGGCTACTACTGCAAGGGACTATGGGGTCACTGATGACCCCCTATCCTTTGAACTTAAGTACAAAAAATCTAATATAAATAATATTATATTATTTAATAAATAATAATAATATAAATAAGAATATATAAAGTATTAGAGCTTACCATCTGATGTAAGAAATATAGAATCATAAGAATTGGCCATACGATCGCTCTCTCCTCGAGAGCTCTATCCTCGACTGACGTAACTCCGACCTCTAGAAGATATGATATATGCTCTCTAAAAATAAAAATAAAAATATTCATCAAATTAATTAAATAATTATGGATGGTAATGTAAGGTTTAAAATGATGCAAGATAAGTAATTAAAATGATCCAAAAATTATATACTTAGCACTACTCATTAGCCTTAATTTTTAGATGTTTGGTATCTTTCAGAATCTTCTTCCACCTTTTCCTCTTTTTCTTCTTCTTCCTCTTCTTCCTCTTCTTCTTTCTCTTTTCCTCTTTTTCTTCTTCTTCTTCTTCTTGGAAAAGATTATCTTTTAAAATAATCTTAGTTGAATCTACCTCCTCATGTTGGCTATTTTCATATAGGAGTTTTCTGGAGCATCCAATTTCACATCATCGAAAGATTGATAAACTCCTACTGCCTCATCCTCTTGAAAGCATTTTGATAATTAGGGCTCTTCTTCTTCTTCGAGCACGTAATGAATGGCTCAAGACTTAATTTTAATTGCATACAGTCCACCAATCTTTCCTTCCTCTTTTCTTAATGAAAATGGAGTATAATACACTTGAGCAGCTTATGCAGCTAGTACAAATGGATCACTGACATAAGCTTTTGATCCATATTTGATCTCAATAAGCCCGTGTCATGGATCAACCTTCATACCATTATCGTTATCGAACCATTGGCACTTAAATAAAATGATACTATTACCTCTAATATAGCTCATCTTAATTACTTCTTCAAGGATTCCATAGTAGTCACTCTTCGGCTTATCTTCTCATCACCTATCTTTTATACACACACTACTGTTCATTATGCTTTTATAATTTTCATATTATTGGGTGTAAAATTTGAAATCATTTACGTTATAACTACTATAGCATATCATATTTTTTTTTAGGCTCGTAACCTAATGGTCTCAGCTTTCTTGGTATGGACTCACTACCTTGAATGACCAATTGATGGAACCAACATACATAGTTCTTTGAACGCTGTTTTGATATTTCTTCATCAGTTATGCTTGGATTTTCTTCTTTCAGTATCTCATCATATTACCTAAACATGCATAAGATAAGTATACTAAAATAAGTGATTAAAGAGATGAGATTGTAATGGATACTTACATGACATATGGATCAACCTCTATGTAGTTTAGCAAAATATATGTCTCTGCCCATTGAAGTTCAGTATCGGAGAAAACCTGGTGAACCTCGAGCTCAAATTGTCGAGCGAAAGAGGCAAATATTGAGATCTCTGGCTCCAATCCCTTAGCACCACCATCATCATTTCGATCCACTTGGGTCAACTTGGTCTGCACGCTGGGATTAAACTAGTATCGGCTAAAATTTAAAATCTCTTCTATTATATAAGCCTCCATAATAGAACCTTCAATTCGGGCCTTATTTTTTACTTTCTTCTTGAGACTGTGCATGTATCTTTCAAATGGATACATCCACCTGTACTACACTAGACCCCCCATCCTAGCTTCATATCCCAAATAAATCATGAAATGCTCCATGGAGTTAAAGAAGTTGGGAGAAAATATCTTCTTCAATTTGCATATGGTCTCTACACTGCTAGCCTCAAGACTGGATATATGGTCGATGGATAGTTCGGTAGCATAAATATCTTTGAAGAGAAGGCTATGCTCGATCAAAAAACTCCATATGAAGTTGAGAAAGAGATCACTCCAAGCAAATGGAAGTAATCATTGCATGAATACATAACAGTTATGACTCTTTAGCCCATAGAATCTGCAATCTTTGACATTGATGCATCGAGATAGATTATTTACATAACTATCTAAAAATTTAAGACTTTTATACCATTTACAAACATCCTTCAACTGCTCCCTTATTAAGGGATAATATGCTTTCAGCTTCAAAAATTTTTCAGGTGATACCCTCAATCAGCTTTAATAGAGAATGCTTGCATATGTTCTTTATATCTGCTCAAGTCTTGGGATTGTCCTTTGTCTTGCTCTTGACATTTATAATAGTGTAGAAAATATTATCGAATACATTCTTTTCAATATGCATGATATTAAAATTATGATCGATCAAATTAGTGGACCAGTACGGCAATTTCCATAAAATGCTTCACTTCATCCAATTATGAGTTCTACAAAACTCCCAAGGCTTCTCCTTGTCAAATTCATTGCCAAACGGGACTTCGTCCAATTGGGATACCCTCTAAAATACTTCTATACCACTAAGTTGCAGGGGTGCATGGTTCTTCTCTATCTTATTTCTCCTGAAACTATCCCACTACTTTCAAAAAGAATGATGCTCGGGAAGAAATTGATGATGATAATTGAACCAACAGGACTTATGACCATGCTCAAGCTGAAATGATTTTATATTCTCCATACAATAGGGACATGCTAGCTTCCCATAAGTGATCCATCTTGACAGCATCCCATAAGCAGAAAAATCGCTAATGGTCCACATCAATGCAGCCTTCATTATAAAATTCTGCTTCTTCGATGCATCAAAAGTATGAATGCCATCGAACCATAACAACTTTAGCTCATCAACAACAAGTCTTAAATATATATCAATACTTCTACCAGGTTGTCGTGAACTAGGAATGATTAATGTAAGAAAGATGTTATGTTCTTTCATACACATCCCAAGTAGCAGATTGTATGGAGTAATAAAAACTAGCCAATATGAATAACAAGCTGTTATATGACCGAATGGTGTAAAGCCATCAGTAGATAGACCTAGCCAAACATTACATGATTCTTGAGCAAATAAAGGATGGCAAGCATCAAATTACTTCCATGGCTTGCTATCCAATGGATGACACATCATATCAGGATGCTTGCATGATCCTTTTTTGTGCTATCTCATCTGCTCAGCAATACTCTTGGATAAGTAGAGCCTTTGAAGTTTAGGAGTGAGAGAAAGGTATCGAAGAATCTTGTATGATATGTCTTTTCGATTCCTATCCTCTTACCTCAGCTTAAATCAGATTGCACCGCATACTCCGCCTGAGCTCTTCTGTTGGTTCATTTTATAGAAAAGCATGTAACTATTACAGCATGTATCTATTTTCTCATATCCCATGCCCAACACTTTCACCATTTTTTTTGAAGCATAGAAGCTCTCAACAAGCTTCTCATCATTCGATAGTATTTTTTTTATTATTGCTACCATCCTATCACGATAATGGACTGTCATATTAAACTCGGCCTTCAAGTTCAACAATTCTGACACAGTCGATAATACAGTGCGTGTGTTTCATATTCCGACCATAGTGGTTCATCAGCATCTTTTAGCATACTGTAGAAATCGTTGCTGTCCACTTCTGGATCATTCTCCATATCCCAATTAAATTCAGGACCAGCTGCATCCATAACCATGTCCACCATTCTATCTATGTTCATATCCTGCTCGATTCTAGCTCTTGCAACTTTCTCCCACATCTCTCCATGCAAGTAACAATGCTTATAGTTGGGCATAAATCCACTCTTATACAATGGACAATAATTATATCTCTATCAAATATTTCTCTATTGCCATATATGTTATAAGGACAACAAGCCCATCCTTGATGTAAGAGTGCTGCATTACCAAAAATAAAATCACAAAAGTCCTCTACACCCTCCCTATATTCAATAGAAATCTTTCCATCGATTACTTGATGGTCCATCCAACTATGATCCATGGCCAACTATCTAAGAATTCTACTTATAAATAAATACAAGACTATTACAAAATACTATTTTATCATTCAAAATGGCTTATATAGTAAATTGATGCATCTTATCATCAACTAATAGGTAAAGATAGATCCTATCCCATTCAATAAATGCATTAATTCTATTGATCCATTACAGTAATCAAATGATATGTAACAGGAGCCAAAACAAATTTTGGCAGCATTTCTCCTTAGTTTTTTCATGTAGGGAGAACAAAAGAAAAATTCTATCCAAAATTTCTTTCGAACTCTCAACATATTGTTTGATTACTATAATGACCTATAGAATTACTTGCATTTTTCAATCTATCTATAATGGACAATCAATTAATCAATGTACATAATTTTTTTATCCATATAAAAATAAATAAATATATGAATATTTTAGAATATGTACATCAATTAACTGATGAGTCTATCATTCCATGCAATGCAAATTTTATTCAAATTAATACATAATTAATGATGTCCAGCATGCGAGAGTAAAATGTCTTTGACGCCAGCTATGACCCAAGGCCCGGGCATGCAGGGCATGCCCAAGCCCTATATTTGCAATATTGCCCGACATCTTCTCTTGATTTGAATACTCCGCATTTTGAGATCCAAAACCCATACATCTAATTAATTAATTAGTGATGGCAACCATCACTAATGCTGTCACTAATACTAAACAACATCAATCGATGCTAATGTCATCGCTACTGCTGCTACTTACAATGAGAGGAAAGGGAATGCAAGGGGCTGCAAGATCGGAGCTACAAGTTGGGGGCGACGAGGTTGGGGTCGTGCTGTCAGACTGGCCAGGATGGTGCCATGGAGAGGCCAGTGGGATAGAGGTGGCAGACTTTGGGGCCGCGGATAAGGAGGCGTCGGTAGGGTGGGGGCTGCTGTAGAAGAGGTAGGACTGGGGTGGTGAGCCCAGGGCTGTGGTGTTGGGGGCACCGATGGGGTGGAGGTGGGCGCAGGAGAGGCAGGGCCTGGATGGCGAGCTTAGGGCCATATCATGGGAGGCACTAGTGAGGTGGGAATGGCCACGAGAGAGATGGGGACAGGGTGACTAGTTCGGGGCCACAGCGTAAGAGGCACCGATGGGGTAGGGATGACCGTGAGAGAGGCGAGGGTTAGATGTGTGTCCTAGAAGCCAGATTGGCTAAATACTTATAATACACTTCTAAGAATAATTTTATAATTTTAATTATAAATTAATAAAATAATTATTTTCTATCATAGTGTGTATTTAAAGTGTCTGCGATACATTCTTTGAGTTAATGATAATGATAATTCATATTTTCAAGAGTTGAAAATTTAAGACATGAATTTTCATAATTAACTCATAAATTACTTTCGACCATAGAATCATCATGAGGATGGTGATCAATCCAGAAGGTTGGTGTATGATCACTTTCTTAGGATAGATGTGCCTTGAGTCTATGTGTGGAGATACTGGAGCGAGAGTATAGATACTTGTTAGAGAATAAAGGTACTGAGCATGACCACCTCGAGCAGTCATAAGAAAGTCTACCTTCTCATCGATGACTGGCTCGATGCTATAGTAGTGTGTCTGATTCTTGGACTTGAGGTGCATCGATAGTTTACCTTGAGGATGTTATAATTTGACTATACCATAACTCGATCTTCTAGCCATTTGGAATTCTGAGGTGTATATTGGCTATAGCATGTTCATTGCAGAAATTGGATTGCACCAATAGAAAATCTATCTACCTCGATAGATGAGAAGTAGCCCTATGATAATCATGAGATTGAGTTCTTAAGCCCATGATCATGGCAGAGTGAAGATGATAGAAAGAGTTTATATTAGAATTTTATATTGAACTCGAATCAAATGATTAATTCATATGATGGATGTTGGGTTTGATGAGTTCACCTTAACCCTAATCCTGTCGGAACTCAAGATAGAAGAATCCAATCACACAAGTAGCTACACCAAGAGATTTGCTTTCAATTTTGATGGATTGCCACCATATACTGCTAGATGTCATCAGTAAATTTTGGAAGCAATTAGAATAATTTTGATGATCAATCATTCTAATTATATGAATCAGAAGAGTTCTAGTCTATCGAAAGATATTTCGATGATGTCGATGATAAAAGCACAATGTTATCATTAAGACACCATATTTATCAGTTTAATTTGACTTCTTAAAATAATTAAAAATACGTAGATAGTAGTGAGTAGGATTGAATCCATAGGGAAGGTAGTATTTTAGTTTTGAAATCATTGATTTTTAAAAAGAAAAATAAAAGGATTTGAGTTTTAAAATCAAAAGTGAAGTTAGAAAATAAAAAGTAAAAATTAAAAGGTAAAGAAATTTAAACTTGGTACTAAGATCTACTAGTTAGATCTTAGCATCTACTTATAATAAAATAAAAAATAATAATTAAAGTATAAAAATTAAATTATAATAAAAATAAAAAGCTAAAATTAAAGTATAAAGAAAATAAAATTTTTATTAATTAAAATTTTAGAATTTAAATACATAAAATTTTAAAAAAAAAGATAATAAAATAGCCTAATCTTTGATCTTGGATCAGCATTGGCAAAAAGATGGTGTAGAAGCCCACAGCCACACGATCGCATAATTACTATTCCCATGGACCGCATGGACCTACTGCACCGCACATCGCAGCCAATCAGCGCCTCTATCATCGAATGAAAAGTCCAAAATGCCCTATGAGCCATGATAGATTTTTTGTAAATCCTTTAAGAATCTAGGTCCACCATGTGTCACTCCGTGATTCATCGATTTTTGCTAAGCTGGCGGTCCACGCAAGCCAGCCACGCAGCTGAGTCAACTTGCATGGCTGGCTTGGTGCGTCGGCTTTATCAGCTTGGCTCAGCGCATTTGGATGCATCGATTGATATGATACGGCAGCTTGAGCCAACTGAGCCATATGTTATTTTTTATTTAATTTTTATTTATTTTATTTTTTAAAAATTTATATCTTCTTCATTTTAGCTTCATTTTGTGCGAAACTTATTTTATTATGATCAAAAAAATAAGCTCTTTCCATTGATAATAAATTTTAATTTTTTAATTTTTATTATTTTTTAATTAATTTTTTAATTAATAAAATATAAATTTTTTAAAAAGGTATCAATTAATTATTAATTTTTAAAAATTAATATAAATTAATTAATAAATTAATACTTTTATTGATGAATTTATGATACTTATCATACCCTCCAACTTAAGCTTTGCTCGTCCTTGAGTAAAAAAAAAAAAATAGTTTTAAATACCTTTTAACTTTAGAATTTTGAATTTTATCTAAGTAGTTTTCAAAATGGCCATTGATATTCAGTAGAGTATAAGTAAGGTATATCATTGAGGTATTAATACTTATCAATAAAAAAATTAAGTAAAAAATATTAAATTTTTCTGAATGTTTTCTAAATTATCCCATCTTTATCTCTGATTTATCTAAACATTCATATAGACAAGTGTATTGCTACTTTTGCCCTTCATTTATTAATTTTTATTTTTATATTATCCACTTTTTGATGTGAATATCATTGCTTTCTTAGGCAACGAAACCTGATTACTCGGTGAAAAATTAATATTTTTTTCTTAACATTATACCACTATTGAGTGTCTTAACCCCTTAAGCTTTCTATTTGATCTATGTAGCGAGTCTTGGATTAATGACTCTCAAAATTGTTGGCTTTAGGGCACTAGGTATAGAATACCCCTCGAACTTACTAATTCGAATCAAACAGGCTATGAGTTAAGACTAGCTTTACAATGAACTTCTTTGTCCTTCCCATCTTTTGATGTGAAACTTAATGCTTGATTAAACAAAGAGGCCTGATTACTCAGTGAGAAGTACTTAAAAATTATTTTATTTAATTTTTTATATGAAGAAATGTATAGTTATCCTACATAAGCCCATAAAAAGTGAACTTTTCTTTGATTAGTAAAAAAAATAGAAATGCTCAAAGAAAAAAAAAATTATATTCTAGACTTAACTCTTTATTGGATTTTTCTTAATACTTGATCCCTCAATAGCTCATAAATTCTCTGATCTGTGCATCAATTCTTTTTAAAAAATACTTAGTTTAATTCAATTCTTAAGCGTAATTGGGTGTCTAAATACTAAATACTAACTTTTTTTAGGACTTAAAATTTTAAAATTTTTATTTTTCTCCTTTCCAACTTAATCGATATTGTCCTCAATGGAGAAAAAAAAATAAAGGGTGTAATAAAAAACATGAAAGAATACACCTGACTTAGTATATTTTTGGTCCAGCACATGCCTTTAAAAATTTAAGCTCTCCCTCCAACTTATTCAAAGAAAATCAACTGAAAAGATAAATTAAACTAAAAAAATTAAATATTGGATTGCCTTCCAACAAGCACTAAGTTTACCGTCTTCAGCTAGATACAATACAGCTTACTATCCTATGTTGAATATTAGATTGATAAATTCCAATAATTTTGAATTATCAATCTCAGAAAGTTGATTTATAATCTCATTATTGATATATTCATTGTTAATTAGGGGAACATAATTTGCGACCCCATTCTCAGACCCATGTTTATTAAGAATTTCTCCTATTTATTCTTCTAAAATACTCATGAATGGAGTTTTTGAATTGGGAGTTAAGTTTAATGCACTGGGTACTGGAAGGGTGTCTAAAGATGGGTTTAATTCTGGAGGTAAATTAATGTGATCTTGCTTAAACAACTTCATTGACACTTCATTGCATGCCTCTTGATTTTTGTAAGAAGAACTGGCTTCTAAGGTTGAAGGAAATAGGACATTAGGTTTATAAGTCTTGGATAAATCATCTATTCTCTTTTTCCCTATGTCTATCTCATTTAAACTAGAACCAGCATCAGTACTAATTTCTAGCTTGAATTCTTTTATGTGGTTAGTCTCAGTACTAACCTATTCCTCTAAATTTTTATTTTGGCTAGCATCAGTACTAGCTTCTCTCACCTGATCTTGGTATGGGTCTATAAGAATTCTATAGCTTTTAAGTTCAAAAATTACTTTGACATTCTCAAATTAAGGATTCTTAAGTGAGACATTAAATTGATAATTTGATCCAGATAGTTGGTGGACATTAGGTGGATTGTTTGAAATTGGTAGGCTCGATAATTGATCTAGTTTTCTCATCATGTTAGACTTAATTAATTATCCTATTTAAACTTCTAGCTTGGTGATAGATTCTTATTGAGTCAAGATCGATTGTTGTTGATTTAGAATTAATTGTTGAAGTTAGTTAAATCTATCATCAGCTAGATTGGTCTATTGAGGAGGTGGGTATGATAGCTGGTTGTTATATGATGGCTGGGTAAACTGACTAGACTGATCATTAT